>JACDJE010000064.1:2509233-2720370 GCA_016647715.1 Pavo muticus
GGCGGCGCGGGGCGGGGCGGCGCCATAGCAACGGCCGGGCGCGGGGACGCGGCCTAGCGGAGGGCCCGGCCCTCAGCCCGCCTCCCGCGGGCGCCGTGGATGGGGGGGGAGAGGGGAAGATTGGAGTGTCCCGAAAGCCGGTTGTTGCTGGCAGTGCTCACAGCCGCTCCTTGTAATCCCTCAAGGACCAAAGAGGAAAGAAACGGATCCAAATCCTCGAGTTTCAGGCACTCTGGTGCAATTTAAAATCTAGGTTAGGATCGTTGATGGCGGGTTGGCAACCCTGCCCGCAGCAGGGGGGTTGAAATTAGATGATCTTTAAGGTCCTTTTCAACCCAGGCCATTATGTGACTCTACGACAGTGCAGGAGGGGGAATCTCACACACCATACAAATCATATGAGAACCAGCAGACTCTGCCACATTTCCCTATTTTTGCCCGATTCTCTCTCTTTTTTTTTTGACCATCACATTCTGAAGTTCAGTCACATGTCTTTCCCATCCATATTCACTGCCCTGAGTCATTTCTTTCCTTGCATCACACTCCATTGGAGTTTTTTGTCTCTAAGCAGTAAGAGGAGATGGTTACAACAGTGGAATCCAATGATAGAAAAGAAAAGGAAAGCCTTCTCGTAGGTGCTAATTAGGATTTAAAAATCTTCAGGTATTTTAGAGCACATTTTATTCAGAAGAACTGCTAAAACTGCGGAGATGAAAGAGATGGATTACAGGAAAATTAAATGTGGGGTTTAACTGAGAAATAATCATTTCCTATGAAAGATAATGACTCCTCTTGAGGCTAGTATCGAGATTTATTGACCTGGGAGGTTAATATTGATCAAAACCAAGGCAAACAAAATATTAGACCTTGAAGTAGAGTCATCTTGATATTGAAGTCTTGCCACTGACTGAACAGGTCAATATATCTGGGTGCCAGAATCTAAGGCTTGGAACAGATAATGGCAGGTGATATTAAATATGTCTGACATGTTCTGTGTGTACACTTTTTATTCTCATCAGCAGTAGTTACTTTATGGCTATGTCCTTCTGTATATAGCTATCTTGCAAGGGTTCAGGCTTCACTCACAAACCTAATTGCAAATATAATGTTATCTTTCTCAAGTGTAACACATAGCGGTCTGAAATTAAACAAGTTCTTCATCTATTCATTCACATCTATAAATGATATTTTTTAATAGCTTTCATTCCCAACACACAAGTGATCCTGATGCTGCTGCAAAACTACAGTGAAAATAAACTGAAAAATTGTAGTGCTTCAATATATAGATTTGTCATTGTATCCAATAATTTGCCCGTGAGTCCAAGAAAAAAAAAAACACCATTGAATTAAATTCTACCATAAGCTGACGAGAAGAAAACACTAATCTTAGAACAAATAACTTATCTGGATTAATTAATCAATGAGGATAAGGGTCGGTGGGGAGGGGGGTTGGGGAAATTCTCACCCAGGAAGGAAGAGTTCATTTAGCGTTGCATCTCAGCAGCACCATCAGCCCTAGGATTGCAAAGCAGGAAAGTCAAGAGCCCAACTCGAGAGCCAAGACTGGTTAAGAGATGCTGTGGCCAAGTCTTTATCCTCACCAAGTATGCAGGCTGTACCAATCAGTTGGTTTGAAATGAATTTATAAAGCAGACTTTTAGGGAAATGTACCACAGGGACCATGAGAATAGTTTGCAGGGTAAGTTCAGAAATTAATGTGCTTGGGATAGAAATAATCCTTTTCTTTCTGTTCATAAAGGCAGCTGCCATTACTGTGCTTTTTAATGGCTCTAATTGCTATTTGCAAAACAACAAAACTACTCCCATTCACTAATGAGAGTAGCAGTGTATACAACATAATCTGAAATCAAGTAGAATGTCAGTAAAAATAAAAATGAGATACATTAGATTTATTTTGTTTATTCAGAAAGCAATTCAGTATGAAAACAGTTAAACCATCAGTACTGAAAATAGAAACAAAGTGCATTTCAATTAGACTGTAAAATTGTGATTTTAAATACGAACATTTATAGGATGTAAAAACTGGTGCACTGTCACCTCTGTAATGGTGCTGAGCCCATCAGGAAAAGTTTTAGACTTATCCCCATTAGAAGAGTTTATTCCAAGAGATCAACAACGATTTACTTTCTGTAAGATTTAATTCCATCTGCACCCTGATTTTCTGAAGACAGACAGCATTGATTTTCTGAACATTTTTCTTAAAATGTGATTCATCCATCATCATTCACAACCAGAACGCCATAATGAAGAATAAGATCATTTACACATAAATTGCTTTTGAACCCTGTCTGTATAATCATAGACTCCTATACAGTTTTAAACCCACAAGGAGCTCTTACAATGCATAGGTGAATAAAATGCTATCTTTATCAAAAAGCCAGAAGAATAAAATTGTCACCATCTAGATCATGTGTAACACCACTCTAAGAAGAGTGCTGAGCTTAATGAGCATTCCCAAAGTTCAAAACTTAAAATACTACCTAAAATTTTCTTTTTATTTGCATCCTTTCATTGTAAATGTGAGCATGTAACATAGGCCACACTTGTATTGGGTAAAGTTCAGAATTAAAATCATTAATCATGCATCTCTTGCCTTAAGAATCAGGGAGTAAAACTCCACCATGAGGGCAAACTTCTAATCACTGGCTTTTCTCAAATAAATCTTGTTGAGAACTCTGACTGTATCAAGGATCAAGCTGTCAAATATGTCTTCAGTCATGCTCATCTTCACAGTTAATTCATCATCATCGTAGTAAGTCCACTGAGATTCTTCTTTGTGGAGTTCCTGAATCTGAAACATAACATGGATATGAATGTTTACTGCAAGAGCACGGTCAGTTCTGGGAGGCACCAAAAAGCTGTGCCTAATCCAACAATTTTACCTATGCAATATCCACTTAAAGCAGCCATAAGAAGTGAAAATACTGGATGATTATTGCAGATGTAATGAAAAGGATGCCAATGACTTCTGTAAGTTCCAAAGTTACTTTAAGTAAACACAATGAAACAACGTGAACATTTCTGGTTTCAGTCTAGAGAAAGTAAACAAGTATTTGTTAAGAAGTCTGCTTACCAGAATGAGATCCACTCTGTCTCTCTCACAATTTCCATACTTAGTCATATTAAGGAATTTTCTTTTCCTTTCTAAGTCATTCCTTTCCAGGTTCATTATTTTAATAATTTCACCCTGAACAAATGTCTAAAAAATAAGAAAGGATGAAAAGAATTGTTCTCATGAGGGATCTATCACTGTGAAGCGTTGGAAATGTGTGAAAAGGGCCGATGTGGAGATCCAGCATCAAATCTAGAAACGCCCCAGACTTTAGGGGGCTGATTTAGAAGCAGCTGGTTGATACTGACCAAACAATGCATTTTCAATGTAAGATCACTTCAGAGGTTGCACCCAAGATTGTTATAACCATGGACATTCAGAATCCTGGCTGTCATTCCTCTTGAGAGCCCCACACACTTGGAATATTTGGACTAGCTAATTAGTGCAGTCTGTATTTATTGAGATATTTCAGCTGCACTGCCATAACCCTCCAAACTTTGCCGCTGTGTCACTGCAACATCTGCTCTCTTTACTCTCATTATTCTACAATTTACATTCCCAGAATTTACCTTAACCTCATTGACGTCTGTGCTTCTGCAGTGACACCTAGAGCAGCAAGATCTCAAACTTCCTTTCAGCCATGGAAAGGTGTGTGGAAGTGCAGTTACTTGATATTCCGCAAGTAGAAGCTCATGAGTCAAATCAAATATAACCTGTAACATCAAAAACACAGAACCCAACTGAGTGCCAAATGACACTCTTTCCAAAGTTCTCTTAATGTTTGACAGAAGATACCAGGCTGCTGACAGCAGGGTATGCATCTCAGTGCAAAATTTGTGATCATCACTTACATCACAGATTTTCCTCTAGCTGTTATGATGATCACCAACTAACGAGTATGTAAGCCTGTACAGCAGCAGGTCTCAGGCAGTAACGTGTGATCATTCACTAAGTACAGATGGGTTATACACGAGGCCCTGATAGGACCCATAAATCTCCCATGCAGACAGAGGTCCACACAATTAAGTAATTCCAGAGTGCCAAGGAAATGAAGATCTGTCCAAACTCGGAGCAGGACTGCAGAGGCAGAACACGTGGGTTCCAGATAGCAGCTTTCCAACATGTTAGTTTTTTTCCAGACAAACCCAAATCTTATTCAGGGTCTTACAACAGAAGAGCTCTTGCAAAACAGCTCGTAGCACATCAGGGATGCCTATCCTAGAAGAATTATTTTGAAGATCATTAACAGAAGCAATATATTTTGCAGTAGCTTTGTCAGTGTTCCTTGGCTCTATTTAGTATTAGCAGCAAGAATAACAGTAGGTACTAGCTAATACAATTCAGCCTACAGAACACAGGAAAAAACACTTAAAAAAATACCTGATTATACATCCTCTTGCTTTCTGTGTCCAAATCACTGCCTGGGAAGTCATTACACTCCAACTTCCTTGGCACGCTGGTTCTTGTGAAGTTTGAATAAATGTTTTCCGGGGTCCATAATTCTTCTACAGCATATGCAGCCAAGTTCTTAACATACGAAGTATGGTGTGGTACCACAAGGGGAACTTCTACAGTTTTCTTCCAAGGAGCTGAGTGCCAGCGATCCAACAAGTACTGCTTTTGTGTTTGTCTTTCCAGAGCGTGTTCATTAGAGTTAGGCTGATCAAAATCTTTAGAGCTTCCAAAAACACCAGCATCGAGGATTTTTAAAAGGAACTTCAGTGGGGAGAAAAAGGAAAACAAGGTGATGTACCCCATACTCTTCTACAGTTTTTAGAGGTATTGAAATCATCAGCAACTGATTTAGGGCTACACTTAGAACTCGGGAATCGTATGCTCTTAGGGGCTCAAATAAAGGCTTACTCAGAGAAAAAGACATTCTAATTGTATTTGGTAGAATTCAGAATTAGATTTACGTATTTGAATTCCATGAAAGTTTTGGATATTTTTACATGTCTTTGTTTTGAATTGGGACTGCTTTTCCTACCCACTCCTCAAACCAAGACTTGATTTTTTTAAAGCTCTCTTTTACAGTGCTTCCTGATGAACTACTTCAGAAGTGAAAAATAAACAGGCTGGAAATGGAAGCAGCAGGCATCAAAAGTGCCATGTCATTGGGGTTCCAGACTGCCCAGCAGGCTGAAGGAGAAGTGGGAGAACATTGCACATGTCATCCACCAGCTGCAAGGTTCTTTAAACGAGGAATGGTTTAGTGGTTCGGTTCCATATGTTGACACAATGCAATTTTTGATGCAAAACAACTGGGCAACAGAAATGCTTGCAAGCAGAGACCCAATTTCAGGTCCAATACTTAAGGTGACAAACTTTTCTGACTCTACTTACAGGCAAAGTAGTTGGAGAAGTCTCTGAAGATGAAGGAGATCTCCTGTCTGTTTTTACTCCTTGTTTTCTTTTAATCTTCTTATATTCCTTAACTGCATCATCTACAAATTTAGTCACAACTCTTTCTGCTATTGTGTGACAACCATGAATGCTAAGCAAATTGAAATCGTGCAGTAAAAGATCAGCAACCTTTGCTGATTGCTCAGTTAAGCTAGCAACTGGATTTTCTTTGATAAGAAATTGTTTCTGACCGTCTCCTTGTTTTAGGCCTTTGATATAATTCATCACATCTTCTTCAAAGGCACTTCTGTATTTGTGTTGAGCTGTTTCAGAGAAAGCAATTAACGCATCAAATAGAAGTTTCTTACTGAGTTCAGCTGCAATGTCATCAGTGAGTTTATTTCTTTTCTGATCCTCTACCAAGCAACAAACGTTTTTGCTCACGTTTACCCCATCTGCATGGCTAGTCTTATTCTCCTTTGAAGGCACATCTGCAAGCATCCCTTGTTTCATTTGTATCATATCTGTTTTTTCTTTATCTGATCCCCAGCACATTAAATTGTTTTGATGATGATATGCATCACATTTACAGTGGTCAGAATGTGGAAATGTTTGCCTTTTTCCAGACTGCAAGGCAACATAGAGCCTAGACTGCTTTTCTGACACTTCTGAGCCTCCTGCAATTTTTGTATCTTCAGCTTTCTGCTCTGTTACCCCTGCACCCTGCTCACCAGCTTCAGGGTATCTGCAGTCTCTTTTGAAGGATTCATCATCATAGGAGGAGTCTGAGTCTTCATCCCCAGTGGAACTGGAACCACTTTTGTTAACCTCCAAGAGGTGTGAAATCTCACCAGGTCTGACAAAGATACCACAGCGCTGTGCACACTCAAAATACTTCACCCCTTTGTAAGTTCCAGCATGATCACCTTCAGCTTTGTCCAATGCAACACCAGCCCAATGGCCGCTATCAAAACAAGTCCGTCCTTTGAACATCAGGGTTCCAGGCTGGGTCTGCTTTACTAATACTCTGTCTCCAATTTCAAATGCTGATAATGGGTCATCACTGTCCTCCTCAGCTATAGGCAGCGTTACGTATGTTTTGCATTGTTTCATCATGGAAGCAGGATTTTTACTGGCCTGACTAGAAATAGGATTTGACACAGGCAAAAGCTCCAAAGACTGAGAAGGCATCTCCTGCTCTCCTTCCTGGAATTCTGACAAGTGCTCCTTTGCACAGGAAATATCTTCTTCAACTAAACATCGTTCTGAGGGGTTACCTTCCTGAGTTGAAAAGATATCAACTGGCTCTCGATTGAGCAAGGGATATTCTTCAGACACAGTGATACCAGGTAATGGGGGGAATGCATCCATTTTCAGTGATATATCTTCCTTCATACACTGTCCAGTCTCTGGGACTGTCATTTGTTCTGGTGGAGATGGGAAATCATCTATACTGAAGCTAGAGTCATCATTTTTCATTGTATCTACACCCAAAGAGGGAGGAGGAAGATCTTCACTTGGAAATGACAAATCCTTTTTATTAGAGGATGGCAAGTCAGCACTTCCATAGGACAACACTTCATCAACAGGAGACAGTATTTCTGACAAGGTAGCCTCGTCGGCCAGAGGGAGGCCCTCATCACTAATAGAAATGGTATAATCCTCACTTCTGAAAGAGTTCTCAGATTGGAACTGTTGCTTTTTTGAGGAAATGGAAGAAAACTGTCCATTCCCCACTTCCTTTGTGGCTTGCCTGTCAGGTTTTGAGTTCTTATGAGTTCCTGGGGCCAACCTCTGCAAAGACCCAGAGCAGGTGGTTTCTGTATGGGCTTCCTCTGAAATTCCTTCTGTGGACAAGGACAGAGATACAGTCTTACTGAGTTTTCCAGGTATGACTTTCTCATTCGAAAGCTGTGCATGATCATTTTGCACCTTTGCATTTCTGGACAATGAACATGCTACTAATTTATCATCTGCAGTATCTTTGTCAGGTGGAAGAGAGACAGTGCCACTAAAAGGGTTAGCAGCCACATCTACGGGTTTCAAAGAATCCATCAGCAGAAGACTTTGATCCCCTAATAAACTGCTAATTCCACCATTCCCTTTTGATTTGTTAGTTATAGAATTAGGATTGTGGTGTTCGTAGATCTGAAGTAGGTGAATATCATCGCTGCACAAAGAGCTGGCAGCTGCATTTTTTGAGTTTTCTGAGACTTCCAAGTATGGCTTATTCATTCCCTTGGTGGGTTTATCAAATTGAGAGGAATCCAGTGGTGTTGTTTTGGAGGTATTTGCTTTGTCTGTTGAAAGGAAAGGAAGCAAATGACCAGTGCACCCATGAGCTGAAGCCTCTCCAGGATATTTCTGGAAGTTCTGAGAGCATGATGAAATCTCTGTGGGACTGTCATCCTTGGGCACTCCACGTTCATTATGTTTGTCACTACGTAATGTTTTCCTCCCAGGATTTATTGCTATTGGTGTCTCTTTTGGAGTGTTAGGAGAAGCATCATAGACTAATTCTTCTGGAATACTGACATCAGCATCCTCTCCATTTTGCACCTCTAATTCAAAATCTGAAACAGAGCATTCTGAAACATCGATCCAAACTGCAGGCACCTTCTGAAAATCTGAGAGAGAACAGTCAGATCTGGCACTTTCAGAGCCTGCAGAGGAGCTGTTTGACTTGAACAATGGCTCAGTAGAACCCAATCCTTCAGAAAATGCTTTCCACTGTAGCTCTTCATCAGAAGTTTCTTGAGAATTATGGTCCAGAGGCTTCAGACACTGACTGCCACCTGCCTGGTGGGTCCCACAAGGGGTAGACGTTTCCACTTCACGTGGAACATCTAAAGAAAAAATTCAAGAAAACATTTTTATTTTATAGAAGAGGTTGCTGGTAGGTAACTGGATTCAAACCCATTTCGTACTCAGCAGTAAATTGCATTCAAAAAAAATCAGCAGCATTAAATTCACTGTCAACTTGAGAATTATTTTAATATCATAAAAATAAGTCGGGCTGATCAAATAAAGATGAAGAAATCAGTGTTACAGCAGACAAGCAAATACAATCATGTCCAAGGTAGTTGATCGGAAGAGTCAAATGCAAAGTTTTCATTAACATCTCTATGATTTTTAGCCCAAAGAGGAACTTCAGTGCCTGGTACAAGATGTAGACCATTATTCTCTATGGACAACCTCCAGAAAGAACTATTGCTAAGATTATGATAAATAACCACAGAAGCCCTATGGGGAAAAGGCACTTACCTTCTGAAAAAAGGATTTCAGAAGGTGCTTTTTCAGCTACGTGCGTGATCTGTGATTCTCTTTCAGAATCTGGGCTAACCCTGAAAATGCAACATTATAATTGAATTAAAACTGAACTTATGAAGTGCATGGCACTCAGAGGCGTTCAGAAATGTTAGTGTATAACACTATGCTTCTTTGGGTGTGTTTGCTACCCATACACAGCACAGTGCTAAATACAGAGCCTTGTTTTCAGCTGTTACTTCAGATGCTCTCTGTGAAGACCAAAGCATTCTGTAGACACGTTTTCTGAAGCTGATTTCAACATTCACTCGATTGACTCAAAAAGAATTATAAGAACAGAACCAACGATGAGCAAACCCAAACAAGGCAAATTTGACACATCAATAAGAAGCAGAAGGTAGGACAGGAGGTCCTGATCTTGAGACGGTACCTCCGCTCCGCTAATGGACTCGCTTTCCTTAACTGAGTTTCCATTACTGTAGGTTCACTTGACATTGGTGCTGATCTTTTTTCACTGTCTTGGTCATCAAAAGAAAGATCCTTCTTACTTGTCCCAGCCTGAAGAGGCAATGATAAAAAAAGATAAAATAAAAGCACTGAATATGCAAGAAAACTGAAGAAAGCTAATGAATTGCCACTGAAATTCCTCCAGGTTTAGGGCAATACAGCACAACTGAACTTCAACAGTGTCATCTTCTTTATGTACAAGTGGAGTTCAAGTGTGATATCTCCATGACAGGCAATGCTGTGGATTTCCTCTCTTGAAAAGTTTATGCAAAGATAAAAAACCAGGTAAGAAAAATATAAGCTTGACACATGCCTGAAATGGACTACACGAGCCTTGTTCTTTTCTAGAAGCTCTGCCATTTCTCTGCTCCCTGGGTGCTTTCTCCACTGTCACAGGATCATCCCCTTGATCTTCTAAGAATGAGGTATCATCACCTGAAATGGACAGATTACTCAGCACAGGTGGGAAATGTGGGGTTCTTCATCTCAACCACGCAAAGTAGCCATGGCTACAAGAGACTAAGGCTTGCTACTAGAGCTCATGTCAAAGCCTTTCCACTCACATTCTAGGTTATGAAACAGCACAAGTCTCACACCAAATATAAAAATGAAGCCAAAACACTAATGATGAAATTGTGATCCATTCAAGTCCGTGGAAAACTCCTTACCTCAGAGACAGGATTTATTTCAATTGGTTTTCCACATGCTAAGCACTAGGCTTAAGAATCCAGCAACAATGCAACCTCTGCAAAATTTCTAACATCAGGACCACTGTTACTAATTCTTAGTCACACAAACCTGTAGTCTCACTACAATATCTAGAAGTAAATGTAGAATACAGTTAATTAGAAACAAACAAACCAATACTTTATGCAATATTTCATATAATACAGAGATTATGCATGCCCAGAACTCTATAAATTATAGAACTGACTCACAAAAATAAAACTAGCTGTTATATATATGTTGTACTGATAGCAAGAAATATGAACTGAGGATAAAACCTGGAAACAAAAACAACTCCACAATGTGCTGTCCAAGTCCATCTCCAGCTGATCTATGTTCTTTTGAAATGAGCACCCTTAAATTATTTTAAATGTGCCTCAAAAGAAAGTAATTGTTAATAGCATAATCAGAATAAGTTATGATTTTGTTCTGAGGAAGCACTGTAATCATATCTCATGATAAACCTTCGAGAGATCTCCACCATCTTAGCTAGCAGTGATTTATGCATTGGGTAGAGTGTGCAAGACACTTAGGTAATGAATGAGAAGATTCTCTTTCTCGAATAAAGTTTGATTGAAGTGTTTGAAACAGATTGGACATAATAGCATTAAGTATGATTTACCAGTTTCTTGAAGAATGTTTTCTGCCTGGACCCAGCATAAGGTACACAGAGCATCCCCAGAGCCTTTCACCATAAACATGGATTGTTTTCCTTGCTTTTATTTTGGCCCTACACACTCCTTGTCACCCCAACAGAAGCTGAAAGGGGCAGTGACCTTATTCACCCAACCAGCCCCTTACTTATCTTCCAGTTATGTAGCAGAAGCTGTAATTCTCACTTCCAGAAATTTCGACAGTCACTTTCTATGCACAAACACCACCCCAACAAGACCACTTACACCTCTGTACGCTTTCTTCTTGCTAATCCTGAACGGATCCTTGTACCAAAACCCACACTGGAGACAACCAAGGAATAGATAAGCATCACAAGTTCTCTTCCATAGGTTACTCAGCTTTACAGCCCTCTTCTAAAAGAAGATTTGAACTGCTCCAGAGTACTGCTGAGGTTTCAACTTTTTAGTAATTTAATTTGACTAAGTGTACACAGTTGGCTACAGAAGTCTTTTTTATTGGGTACCTGTGTTTATGGGATGGTTGATCATAAAGACCACGCCTGTGGTTTGACTGATGGCATCACACACTTTCTTGGCTACTGTTCCAGACACATCAGGACCTTCTGCACCCAGGGGCTCCTCTGTCTGATCCTGGTATTGTAGCAGTGTTTTCTTATTCTTGGTAGAAAAGCTGAAAGCAGTTAGACAAGGAACTCATGACTGGGAGTTGTTTTTGTGTTCCCAAGTTAATCACAATACGCCAATGCAAAGTCAATAAAGACATGAATTGTTTCTGGTAGCCCATGATGGTACCTGTACTAGCAGTATGTGCTTGCATGCACATGCTTATAACACAGCCAGTTATTTCTCTCTCCCCCTCCCTCTCACAGTACTGTATTTTATACAGGCATACAAGAACAGAAGACTAGAAAAAAAACCCATCAGCTCTGAAAATGCAACAAACAAACAAACAACCCCATGACTGTAAAGTATTTAAGGACATGAAAGTAAGTATCCCAATTTGGCAGATGCATTCCCAATCCTTAGCCAAATGCTTGTCTGCTTGCAACAAATCACAACTATAAGCTCTGTACTCCTTGTTTTTAGTATTTCACATCCACTGATGAAACCCCAAACCAGCGGCTTTTGCTGCAGGTTAGCAATTTATTACTTCAGTTCACTTTATTTTTTAATAGCATTTCCCAACCCCTTCCACTCCCTGACAGCCCTGCTTATTAACTATCTTCCTGGTCAGGATAAAATATTAACATACCTGTGGGTAGATAGCATAATTACCACTCTACACCCTTATGTGGGAAACAGATCTATACGCAGTAATGCAGCAGACAGAGTTTGGGCACACTGAGCTCCACCAGGCCCTGCCTGCCCCAGACTTACACTAATATTCACTGTTCTCCTATGAGCAGGCTTGTCAGTAATAAGAAGTGAAAGCACAGCCAAGAAACCTTTTAAAGATTCCTGTGACTTGTAATCAATAACACCATGAGTTATGGATCAATTCTATGACGGGATTTATTTGAAAGCCTTTCCCTGTGAGCAATGTAAGTAAATGCACAGCCCTGACTTGCCAGTCTGCACAGGGTCTGGGGAACACCAAAAGAAAGGGCTTTTCCTATTGTCTTCAGTCACTTCTCCTTCTGAAGCAAGCTAGATGTTTGTTCACCTGAACCATTTGGACAACGGACGTACTGAGCAGCACAAACACTGCTGAGTCCTCATCTGCACTGCTCAGCACCTCTGCTCAGGGCAAAGCAAATTGGGGTGTTGAGGTTGTGGCATCTGGGGGATGGGAGGTCAGTGCTTTCTCAGAACAGTCTCCCTGAACTCCCAAATTACATGTGACTGTGGGTATTTTACTGACACCTCTAAGCATCAGTTTATGCATAACATTAAGCCCCATGTAGTACAAAAGCCTCCTGTAGTTAAATCCCAAGTGAAAGACAAACCTGCTCTGAGGGGTTAAGTGATACGTAACCTTAGAGTGGATGACAAAGGAGTGATTTTCACCAATTAAATCAATGTGTTTCTGCTCACTTCACATGGGTATTTTGAAGTTTAATTAACATATAGTTGCAAAGTGCTTTGAGCTTGTAGTTAGAAGTCATCATGAAAATGTGAGTTATCATCAGACATTGTACGGCATCATTAAGAAATATCCAGGTTATTAATGCTATGGAAATTGACTGGCCTAGGTCTGCTGTCAAAGCTACACTTGCTCCTAACATTACAGAGATAGGCCTCAGTCCCACAGAACAGCTTAGCAGTTCGTAATACAGACAGTGCTAGGGAAATGTCATAAGCTGGTAAATGTATTCTACCTGAAGAGTTTAGCAAGTGGTATACAACCTTTATATATCTCCAGATATGGATCCATACCTCAATTTACTTGGAACTGTTCATATACCTTGCAATAAGCTGGTACTTGCCCCAATGAGCTTACCATTTTAGATATGAGATGGCAGACTGAACAAATAGAGGACACACAAAATAATCAATGAGGCAATATCGGTCAGAATGTTAAGCAGGGATATTGATGCATCAACTGCTTGACCACGGAGGTTTTCAAAACTTATCATTATAAAACGCCCTCTTGGGAGCATTTAAACCTCACACAATTATCTGGGCTATAACTGCTCCTGTCTTCCCCACTGGATTGGTTTTTGTCTTCAGCTATAGCTGTGGAATGGGTTTTACTTACCCATCATATTTCTTGTTTTGTTTGTTCTTTAGCTGGACACACTTCTGTTTATCCCCAGGCACATCAGGCCTTGTAGATTCTGCCAAGGAGGAACCTAACATAGCATTAGAAATCTGTCTCATCTTTGGCTTAATTACTTCTTCAGTTGCTGGGCTCCTGGTAAGCTGAAAGGAAAAGGACTGTGTAAGTTTTCACCTGGATATTAGTTGCAGTGCCAGCTCTGACTTTGTTATTATCCATCCACATAAAACCACCAAAAAGAGCACTGAGACTTCTATTAACAGCCTCGTTAGGACTGCAAAAGCAATCAACAGGCTATGAATGAGTTTAATGGAAACAATCTCATGTGAGAACTGAATGGTCTGAAGATGCTGAAGTCCTGTTCAGATCCAGGTAGGAACCACTCATATGAGAGTCTTTACCTTGGATTCAATTCTAATAATGAAGAATGCCTGTTTATTAAGAGAATAAGTATATGTCCAGCACACAAGTCCAAGCCTAGCACTACCCGCACAATTAAAAGCTATCACTCATTAAGTGACTTGATAACCTTTTTCTTCCCAGTTAGATGATGCAGCTCTTCCTGGAGTTTTGCTGTTGACTGCCGTATCATTAAGATTTCTCTTTGTTGCTTTAATAAGAGCTTCCTTTCTTGATGGGCCGCCCTGTAGATATTTTGCAGGTGCTGTATTTCTACCTACGTAAAGCAGAGGAAGAAAACAGCATGAGAGAGCTAAGGATAAATTTAAAAAAGCACCATAAGGTAGGAAAAAAAACAGAACAATGCACATGAAATAACACCAGTAACATTTTCCCTTTAAAAATACAAAATAGCAGTATTAAATGTTGCTCCAACCACCTCCAAGTGCTGCATGAAGCAGAGGGGGATGCAATGAGCCCCAGCTGCTCTTGCAGCATTACCTGCTCCTGTTTCAGCTCCATTAGGACTTTGCGCTGCTTCTCAGCCACAGCAGAGGCTCCCTCAGTATCTTGCAGGAGTTCCAGACAGCTGAGAACCAGAGAAGGACAGGCACAATGGTCAGATGGTGAATTTAATGTCATGAATGCAGCAGTTTTTTGGGGAAAAAAAAAGGAAGCTATCATGCACAAGAACAAAGCTTCTCTCCAAACAGCTGTGGAGCTGCAGTAGCCATGCAGGCTCTGCAGAAGGTCCTGCTGGGTTGTGAGGGCACATCACCATGGAGGGCCAACCCACACCGGGAGACCAGGCCACCCTGAGGGTCGGAGGAAGGGACACCCACACCAGAGGGGCTCACACCTGCAGCAGTGCCTCAGCCTCAGCCCAGGCAGCACCGGGGACACCTCACACTGCTGGGAGGCTGCAGCTGTCACTTCTGCCATGCTCTGAAGAGAATAAAACTGGGCAGGTCCTCTCCTGTTTCTTTACCCACACTCACTCCTTAAGAAACGGGTTTTATATTTGCTCTCTTTCCCCCAAAGGAGGAAGCTTTCTGACAGAGCAGGGAACTGCACCCCTACATCACAGTGCAGAACCCTCCCTCAGGGCAGGCCCACGGTGCCCGGCTTCCCTCACCGCCTCTGGTGGCTCAGCCAGGCCAGCTCGGCTCTGGCTTTATCCCGCAGAGCTCCCCTGCGCAGCTCCAGGAGGGCGGCCTGGTGCCGAGCACGCAGCTCATCTCCCCTCAGGCACTGCTCCGCCATGGCCAGGCTGAAGCGGCAGAAGGAGCTGGAGCGTCCGTAGTGCCGGCCAACGTCACTCCACTGGGGACAGAGCAGAGCACCACGATTACCGAGGAAGCGCCATGTGGGTGGTGAGTTTCACATGGGGACTGAAAATACAACAAGACCTAAGCCCAATAGGGTGGCAGCAGAGCTGGTGTTACCTGGCTGTCCTGGTCACTGCTCTCCCTGGAGCCATCTGCTGTGCAGGGCTCCCCGTGGGGCAGCTCTATTGGAGCTGACAGCAGGTTCAGGCCTTGGCGGCCATGCAATGGCTCCCTGTCCTCTGCTGGCAGAAATCCTGAGGAGAGGAAGATTTCAAATCATCCTAAATAGGATATCTAACAGACAGAGAAATGGAGCAATGTATCCTGTTTCTAAACATGATCATTTGGGCACAACAAATGAAGATTAGAGCTGTATGCTTCCAATATACTGCCTCACACAGTGCATGAGGTAGCATCCATTCCTGAATTCAGAGTGTTGGGAAACCACCCCGTCCTGCACTGCTGGGATCACTGAGTGGGCACTGGAACCTCTCTGCTTGGTTCCCTTTGCACTCCGACATTTGAGCATCGGTCCCCAAACAGCTTGTTGGGGATTATGGCATCTACTCAAAGGAGCAAACTCTGAACATTAACCTCATTTTCAACTGAAATCAGGGTAAACAGGTAAAAAGAAAAGAGAGGCCTATAAATAGGGTAGGTAACTCTAAGATCTCAAGATTATTTTCTTCAGAATGGTCAGGAGTACACATGGAGATTGCTGTGATTTAGATACATATAATGAACCTAAACATCAACATTCTCAGAATCAGCTGGGAAATTAATGAAATCTGTGATTAATGGTTCCAACTCAAGGATTCTACAGTAGAAAACGTTGTTGTTTACACAATACCACCAAATCCTTTAACTCAGAGCTCACCTTCATGAAGGGCTGAGCCATATGAACTCCTTCCTCCCAGAGATTTCCTTTGTCCCACAGTTTTGGAGTCCACTGGGCTGTGATCTCTCTCCATATTCAATGGAAGTTGCTTCAGCGAATGCATCTCTTCATTACTGAAGATAGGAGAGAAAGGAAATTTTTCCTTCTTGCAATTAGAGAGAAAATTTCAATCCCAGCTTTCCTTGAGAAATCCTCTGAGGAGGCATATGATGGCACCACTGGAAGGCTGCACTGCACGCTGTGTCCCATACCTGCCAGCTGTGCTGTCACCTGCAGGCTGGTGTCCTGCCCACGTTTGCTCTGCATGGTCCAGCTTCAGCACAGGAGAATCACTGCCTTTGGAACTACTGCACAGCTACAGAAACAGAAATGGTCCATAGACGTGAGTGATCTATTTGGAAGGCAGAACTTTTAATCCTTCTCCCCTTATCCTCTTGGATACAGATATATTTATTTCAATAATAATTCCTGAAGAGCTGAAGGACCAGCGAGATGGGTACTACTGACAGTGAAATAACTGAGTATGGAGGGCAGGGAGCGTCACTCATCCTTAGGGCTTATAAAACATATGAAAAAAAATAACACAGAGAATGTTTGGCTCAATCCAGAAGCAGCAGCTCAGGAACTGGAATCACTCACCTTTAAATCATTCTGAAGCAGGTCACTCAAAAACCTCTGGCTTTCCTGAAGCTCTAGCTTGGCTTTCTCACTCAGCACTGTCAGCCACTGCTTCTGCTGGAGCTGATGTGCCTAAAATAGGAAATGACACGCTGTAAATGATATTTTTAACTGAGTCACGTGGTTCCTCAGAGCTGGGTGCCAAAGGGCAGCAAACTCCAAGAGAGCAGCACAGGTACCGTGCCACCAATCCAAGCTGTATCCTGCATACCCTTTGGAAGGCAGCCCAAATGCTTCTCTTTGCCTCAGCTAGCACAAAGCAAGGCATTTGTGACCACCAGCACTAATATATCATTAACAAACAGTGAATTAAGCTTCACACCTCACCCTTGCAGCCACATAGGTTTTATAAACCTGCTGCAGAACCAGCTGGTGCCAATTACAGCCTGAACACACCCATGTCCTTGGATAGCCAGCAATTTTTATTTTATTTTATATTTTAACCTCCAATAGCAGCACTGAAATTGCTTTTTGTGTGGATTGCTTACTGTACCTTCAGTCTGTGAGCCAGCAGGAGGGAAGTTTGTCTTAAGTTGTGCAGATGGTTCCTGTGTTCCTCTTTCAGTTCTGCACAGCTAGGGTCTGCCTCACCTGCAGAAACTTACAAAGAAGGTGGTAACAGTCACCATATTTTAATTGAAAAATAAAAAGAGTCCATGCTCTATTTAATAGAAAAAGTATCAGAATTTAGGAGAGGGAGGCAGCAGCAGGAGATCGCTTCGGATTCCAGTGGGATGCTGGCCTGAAAATGCATTCCTATGCTGTCAAAGTCCATGGGGATTTAGGGATGTGCCAGGTGCTCTGCCAGGAGGGGTGGCTTGCTGGGTCACAGCTGGGCACAGAACCCCTTGTCAGCAGTCAGGATATTTTCAGCAGGGTGCCAAGGCATCGAACTCCCGGCTCCGCTGCATTTCAGGCGTGGCTGTGCTTCTCAAAACATTCCTGAGTCGTAACACACGGACATAAAGAGGGCTGCTGAAAGGGAGAGGGTGATACGTACATTGTTCGTACCTGCGTTTTCCCTTTGAATCCTTCCTGGACTTATAATTGGAAGACTCCCAAATCTCACATCTGCCTTTATTCCCAGACCAGCTTCTCTGCATACATTTAAGAAGGAAATCATCCCTACCTCCACCCTGACCAGAAATCTGTTAGCAGAGAGTCCTGCAAGCACTGGGGAGAGGGGAAGGGGTCGGATTCAGGGGGGTTGTGCCAGGAAGCAGAAGGACTGAGGAGCCGTTCCAATTCTTAGCCATGCTCTGGTCTGAAGTCCAGAGGGTGTGTTTTTGCCACTCTGCTCCTTAACTGCACCAACAGAATCAGACCCACTGGTTACAAAAGAAGAAAACCTTCCCAACCTGGTGATCTCTGCAGGAGCTCTAACAGCATCACGCGCCCTCCATCCTGCAGCCTCTCCCCGTGCAGGGCTGCAGCCTTGATGTCTCTCTTTTGTCATGGGAGAGAAAAGCCTTTGCTTCTATGTGGGGAAAACAACCCTTGTTCCAGGTGCGCCTGTTTCCCTGCTACTTCCTTATTGTGACTCTCTTGTCTGTCTTTTACAGTATAGGTGATGTAATGTTTACAAGTGATATGTTCTTGGCTGCCTTGGGCTTCTCAGATGAATTGCTAAGCTTATGCAAACAGGTTGAGTGTTTACTCTGAGCTGTGCCACTGTCACAGCAACCAGAGACATAAATGAATTGAAGTGTGGGTCATAAATAGAAATAGGTTTGACTTGGTAACATCAGATAAAATCTGTATCCCTGTTCAGATTGCCTGAATCCAAGTGACCCCATATCCCAGGATAAACCCACAGCACACAGGATTCAGTTTTGCTACTGTGTATCTCCCAGTTCTGGGTGGTTGTTTGGGAAGGCAAAGCAACACAGAATGGTTCAGCAATCACAAGGCTAACAGAAGGTTCGTTCTTCACCAACTATTGCTTTTACCTCACACTTCCCACTCTGGGGGTCTGACTCAGACTATCCAGTGCTCACAGCTACCAAAGACAAAGCTCATCATGAGGGTGGCCCTTCAATAGAGAGAAATAAGGTGATGTCATACCAAACCAAGGGAAGGTACGGAGCAGATCTATTGGTGCTAACTTGTCTGGGTAGCTTTCAATACCAACATGTGAAGGATGGGAATCTATGAGGGCATTGTTTAAAACTGGAAGGTGTTTTCCATTTGTGCCTCAGTCTGAATGATGCTATTGGTGTTCCGTTCAGAGATCGACCACCAATATTGATCTCAAGGTGAACACAAAGTTTTTTCTGAGATGTTTTCACTCCTCTTGGACATCGTTTTCCTAACAGAGGCTGTTGCCAGCTGCACTCATTGTGTTACAACATCCTGTGTTAAAGAAAATACCATCTGGCTAAAATTCACGTCCTCTTCCATTATGATGAATGGCATTTTACTGCATATCCAGATAGCTTCGATGTACACACACTCTGTCTTTAACAAAAAAAAAGCTATTTATTAAATCAGTTTCCGCTGCACCTGCAGAATCTCAGCAAAGCCCTGTAGAATCTCTGTGACATGTAATTAAAAAAGCTGGGCTAAAAGTCTCATTTTTCTAATCACTTGAAGCTAGGCAGAAGCACTTACTGCTGCGCTGCTCAAGGACAGCTTTTCCTCTTTCTGCCCGTGTCAGCAATCAGTCCAAAACAGTTATTACCAAACTACTTCCATGCCACTTCAGATTGAAGCACAACTTGTACTGCATCATTGCCTGGATGTCTATGGAGGCGGGGTGACAGCGGTCCTGAAAGGGCGCTGTGTGATGGAGACACAGACCCAGCAGTAAGAGACCCACTTGTTACCCACGGCAGGCAATCATTCTCTCTCAGTCGTCACTGCACTGACATATTATTGATGATCTCTTCAGGCATGGGGTGGGTGAAATGCCACCCAGGCATTCCAACGCTTTGTTGGTGTGCAGGAACTGAGCTGGAGTGATGATGGGTGAATGGAGATACAGGGGTTTGCAGACTCCTGATCACAACTGAGACGCGCAGCACCAAGCAGGGCAGCTGTTTGTCCTTCCTTTAGCAAGACCTGAGCCAAGAGCAATCCCTAAGTAAGAGACTCCAATCTTGAGAGCTACACTTATTTACCCAGGAAAATCAATGCACTCATCTGCATCCTTGAGTACCTTGGAGAATCTGTATTTCCACATCTGCAGCTTCTTCTCTCTTCTATAAATACATCTGGCGTGCCACTTGTCACTGAGGGCTAGCTGCTTGCTGGACTAGGGGATTAATGTGGCCGGTGCCACTCCTGTCCTCTGCACGTTTTGTGCTTATATCTAAATCCTCTGGTGCATGGGGTTGGCCAGAGTTCAGCTTCCAGCCAGATGTTGCAGCACATGGCCATACATCACCCTGCTATTGACCCGTCCGTGTGTGGCATCTCACACACAGAGCAAGTGAGCAGCTCTTGCCACAGGCTAGCAAGAGAGAGATGGGCCTGAACCTGGACCTAACCAGCACGCTGACTTTCTGTGAAATGTTCCCTCTATTTCTTATCTATTACATTAAATTCCCTCAGCCTACTGCATGTTCAGCTTGGGTAACAAAGCCCCAGTCTGTGTGGCAAAGCAACACTGGACCCACAGAGCAAGAAAGAGCCATATCCACGTGCTTTGTGGCAACGTTTGACAGGTGACTTTACAGGTGGAGCTCACCCAAGCTTTGTGAACTAAAAGCGGTGCATACTTTGAAGCAAAACACGAAGAGCTCTCTTATCTCTGAGCCATCGATCAGGGGACAATCGGCTGAAATCACGCTGCTACACCTCTGTGCTGACGGCATTAACTTCATCGCGTCTCCTCTCCCACAAACGAGAAGGCAGCTCCCTCTAGTGATGTGAGCCAGTACGTGGATCAGCAGCTAAGGGGAAGATCGTGCAGATGAACTACCACCTTTTGTGATCCAGGTTAAGATTATGCATTTTAAGAACGATGGGCAGCATTCCATTGGTTTCCCAACGCCAAGTGCTCTCAATCAGTAGCTATGTGGAAGCTGTAGCACTCAGAAAAGGCTTGTTTAATGGCAATTCTCAGCTTACGTCTTGTCTCTCGGATACATAACAGGAAGAAATGGGGGCCTGGTGTGCTGAAGTGGGCTTTCCCATTCGTAGTCCATGTGCAAATGGCATTTACAGTTTTGGGTTTCACACTGGTCGTGTTCAAAAAGGAAATTCAAGAATTCGGGACAGGTTCACTGGCTCTGCTCCAGCAGTGGGCAGTTACAAATGTTTTGTGAACGTCAGCTTCATGTACTGTATCATATCTGAAAACGCTAGCTGTCCTCTTGCTGAACGTGTTCACAACAGAGAAAAAGTAATTTCTTTGGCACAGCAATTAGCAGCTAGGTGATGCCTGTGCCTTTTACATGTAAATATTTACACTTTGCCTCGGTTGTATAATTACACATCATTACGCTGCGCGTGCACGGCAACTTCTGTGTTCTGTGAGAGAGAACAGAAGCAACTGCTGTGTGATGCATGACAGCAGACAATGCAGCCCTGCGTCTGAATACCCTTTTCCAGATACGAGTGGGGGACAGATCCACCGGTGACCCATATTTCAGGAGGACATTGTCTGCAGAATGACAGTTCTGTGCCTCATCTGCAGCAGCACGGCCGTCGTGGGGCTGTGGGCTGATGGTCAGACCTGGGGCTGAGCTCGCTGTCAGCTCCTATGGACACCCGGAGAAGGTGGAGGTGTCTCCTGGCGCAGGCAGCAGGCAGCTGCTCCCATTGTGCAGGGGCAGCAGCGGGCGGAGGGCTGTCTGTCTGCCATAGCTTCCAGAACTGGGCCCTTCCTTATTAATAGTAAATAAATGCAATGTCTTTCGTTGATGGTAAACACTTCGGACAATGGACTTCTGTCCAACCCTGTGAGGAACCCGTGTGGTCCCCGGGGACCAGAGAGAAGCGCAGCAAACAATGCTGGCTTCCCCACCAACCTCAAAATCCAATATTACTTATAAAATGTTGTGGGGAAAACAATGAAGAATCCTTAATAAGAGCAAAGGCTTTTTGTAAGTACCCTCTTTGAGGAAAGGTTATCTGATCTTGTTCTTTTGTCTCAGAAAAGCCCTTAAAACAATGCACCATCTGCTGCTGTTTGTTGCAAGCAAGCGGGGATCTCTCCAGCCAGAGCAGGCCTGCGTGCTGCTGCTTGCTGCTTAACCCTTTCAGCAACAAACTTCCCCTTGTTTCTATGCAAATATCTGCTGTGAGCAGAAGTGGCACTTAGCACCCACCCTTCCCTTGGCCATCCTTGCAGCACGCTTGAGCACACGTCCTCATCCAGTCTGCATCCTTTGTTACCCCCTGCTCTGTGTGTGCTCTGTGCTGCACAAGCCGGATAACACCCCACGCTTATCCAGTGCATTAATTACGGGGCATTAATTGCTAAGCATCCTTCAGATGCAGCTGCAAGGGGATGGAGCTGGCTCAGGTCTGAGGGAGGTTTGTTCCATCGGGGCAGACTGTAGCTGCCACCACACCAGCGAGGTGACATTCTGCTGAGTTCACCACTGTGAGACAGCGAAGCACTGAAGGCAAACCCAAAGCACTCCTATTGCAACTCTAGCAGAGTGTGTCTGTCAAACTGGACATGGCATTTGGGGGGACATTTTTTCATACATCCCTTCTTCACTTTCAAAATCCAGAGCACTCAGAATCTTCCCTCTCCCCGTGAGTTATTTAGACCTGCTAGATGGGGGTAATGCTAGCTGCTGATTCTCTCCCAGTAGCACATCCAGCAGACTGGGGGGGGCACAGAATAACCACACACCCACCCCGTGGAAGCATCCCCTTACCGCAGTGCTGCTCAGTGCTGCCTCGAGCTCTGCAGGGCTGCAGTGTCTGGCTGCCCGCTGTCCTCAGGCTCTCCATGCAGGGACGGCGTTGGGCAGCTGCCCCACGATCCTGCAGTGCTGGAACGGCCTCACACCTCTGAGCTGCGGGGTCTGCCCGTGGGCTGTGTCGAGGTAACAGTAACAGAGAGAGTTTTTGAGGTCAGGCAGGGGTATAAGCATCTGCTGAACTCAAGAATGGTTTATTTCATTTTAGCAAAGCTCTCATTTACCTCATTTTGTTAAACAGAAATGAAAGACCCACAGAAAAGTCACGGCTGCCCATGTACACAGCCGCTCTTCTTGCACCTCAGTATTGTCAGGAAAGCCAGGAACACCCCTCATTGCCTGCTCTGGGACTGCTCTGCTTCGTTTTTCAAAACCAACTTTGCAGTTCCGAAGCTTTATTTCTTAGGGTTGCATTGTACATCACATGCTGTTGCTGGCACCTGGTTGCACAATCCAGCTCTGAAACTTGGCAAAGGCTTCAGAAATCTCTTTAGAAACTCAACGTAATGCTCTCTGCTGCAGTGTGCCTGGGACCTGGGCCCACCCGAGGTTTGTCAGTGCTATGTGTCCTTCCATATTCCAGCACAGTGGTCCTGGCCACACTCTCAGCTAACTGGTCTGCCTTCATTTTTATCTATAACTATCTGAGCTGAACTAAAAAGATTAGGAAGGAACGAAGGTATGAAAATGGGCATTTATTGATCAAGCCTCAGCTTGAAAAGCAGGTGGGGGACGCACTGAAATGGTGACAGATGTTTTCTTTTTGATACAGAAAAAAATGATTGTGGAATTTTTTTTAATCAGCAATCAGCTTAGGGAAATCTCATTTCATTTTTCTTGTTAATAAGCTTTTCTTTGTTTGTCATGACCCAGAAACTGCTGAAACGATTAGCACAGCCTCCACTAGAGCGCCTTGGATGTAGCCTGCAGGAAGTGGGAGTAAAGGGGGGTGAGGGAGAAAGAGAAGAGGCAAAAGGGATTTCTTACAAAGCAGTTCTAGCACTGATCAGGCAAATACGCTGAGTAGTGTTTCTGCCTCTTTGTTGTGTTAGTTTTCCAGTCAATGCCACTTTTTCCTTTGGCTGTTGATAAATGTCTGCTTCTGTTTGGGAAGGCTGTCACCGGGCTCTGAACCCAGCCCTGCTGCAGACCCCTACTAACATCACTGGGAATCAATACTTTGCACAAGAAGGCACCGCACAACCAACCGCCCCTCTCCTCTAAACACAGCCGGCTCTGCAGAGGGCGTAAATCATCCATAAAACACCCCAGATCCCAGGTGAGGCTCTTTGGATCAACACCACCCAAAGCGATGCAGGAGGAGCCGGCACCTGGCAGCCCCGGGACACGGCACCTCCGCCTGCCCCCGGCTTGCTCTGCCTCAGGCCACGAGGCCGCCCACAGCACTTCAACAAATGAACTTACAGCAACAGTGCTATGATCTCTTTGGCTCCCCAGAGACACGGAAAGAAACAGAGAGCCACTCCTATAGGTAACCGAACCCAAATAAGGGTGAAATCGCATCAGCATTTCGCGGCAGTTTGGAGAATTCCCATCAGTGAGTCATTTGCATCAGCAACAGATCTCCATCAGCCGCCTCTGCAGCCTGCAGAGCAGCCGTGCATGAAATGGGAGCGTTTCTTATGGAAAGATGCACCTGCGGGACTGCTTGCATGAATATGAATCACTGTTTTCACAGCTCTAATGAAACATGTAAACACAAAACCGTGCTGCTACAAGCAGCTATGCTAAGGTCATGTTCAGGAGCAGTGATTTTGTAATGCTGGATGTTTTGTGTTTGTGAATGAGGCTGGCAAACAGTTTGGAACAGGTGGCTTTGTTTAAATGAACTCTTGAAGGGAATATGCATGCCAACCAACGGCGGGCATGTAACAATATGGCAGCTAGCAACAGCAGAAGTCAAACACAGATCCAATTCCACTGCTGTTACTGCCACATTTCTAACCTAGCCCTTGGCTACACTGGTGATGTACACACACAAGGATTTACCAGTGGTTAAGAAAACACCAGCTGAGCGAGGAGCACTGTGAGACACCTACTGGTGCCCCATTGCTTCTCTCCCCGGAGCCTCACATCATCATATACAGGGGTTCAGACCTGGCCACGGACTGCTGCAGTTGGCTCAGCCCTACCTGCAGGGATCTGCATGCTGGGCAGAGCTGGGCCATCCCCACAGCACAGCACCTCCTCCTCCCCTCCCAGCAGGAAGATGGGGACGCAGCGGCCGGTCTGCTGCACAGATGTCCTTTTGGGTAATGCCTGTCCAGGTCATATTTAATCTCTGAGGGTTCGGGGGATTTATTCTCCAAGGGAGACCTCTCTGCTGGGGCTGTGTGGCCCTGCTGGGTCTCTGCCATTCTCTATCAGCCGGACAGGGCACGGTCTGACCTGTGGGTAGCGATCACTCTGAGCTAATGGGTCCCATCCCTACAACCAGAGACATCCCACCTGGAGCACCCACACACACAGGACTAAGAATACCTAATACATCTCAGCAAAGAGCTTTCTGTCTACTGCCATTTACATTAAGCATTTAATTAACGTTGGCTGACTAAAAATAGCCCCCATTCACGTAGCCCTTCCTCCAAACTTCCTGCTTTGAAACACATTTTCCATAATTGCTGTGCTCTGCCTTGCGAGGAAACCCGGCGCCTGTGAGGAGGTGTTGCTGCACACACACAGCCTGTGGAGCTGCTGCAAGCAGATTGTTTCGCCCACTTTTGGAGCAAAGTGAGGGAAAACAATTACTATAAATGACTTTATAGTATCCAGTTGATTAAATCACTCTTTAATCCCCTGCAAGAAGGAGATCAGTGGAGATTTAACTAGGTACTCATAAAGATAATCAATTTATTATTCTGGCAATGCCATATGGTGAAACAGGCAGGTTTTTACCAGGCTGTGGAGGGAGGTGAGACCTACGTGTTACTTTTCAGAAACCCTTCTGTTACAAATCCTTTGTTATTACTCAGAAACGTCCACAGAGCAGAACTGTGCCGGGTACTGTGTGTGCTCTCTATGGCTCCGATGTTTTGCGACAGTATAAAACAGACAGAACTGTATTCAACCTACTTGAAGCATCACCCTCAGCATCACTGCTCCAGAGGCATTCTATAGCATCACAGGGATCTTTCTGAGTGTTCCCCTCTCCTGACGTACCAGATGGTTGAGGTAGGGGTTCTGCTGAGCTCAGCCAGCTTTACAGGGTGTAACAAAGCAGGAGCACAATGCTGCACGGAGCTCCTGCAGTGCAAGCAGAGCCAAGTCTGTGCTGCCAGGAGCTGGCAGCCCCGAGCCCTGCACCACAGCACTTCTTGCAGCTTCACCTTCAGTGTCGTAGAGAGCCAGGTGAGCACACAAGGTGAAATCTGGTGGGAGTGAGCACTCAACACTGCTGCACAGCTGGGAGCCTGCATGTGGGGGAAAACTTCTGTAGAGGAGATCCATCTCTTGGAGGAAAAAAAAAAGACTGAAACTTTCCTATCCATCTTCCAGCCCTCTAAAATAGGTGGGTCCCTCTTTCAGTATATCTTGTGTCAAAATCTGCCTACTTGGCAATTCTCTGGGCAAGGAGGAAGGAGCAGTCTGGCTCCAGGCTGAACTGGTGCTATTCATTTTAGCTGTGTGTGCGTGGTGCATTTAGCAGAGAATAATACATCCAAATTTGTTTACCTTCTAGCAAGGAATCCGTGAGATGGAGAGGCTGGGCTGGTTATTGGTTTTTCATGCAATAGGCTCATGTCCACTTCGGAGCCTTTATTCACTGGAAAACCTTTTAAAAAGACAAATGAAAGCATTTAATAAGCCTGCTCTTTGTAGAAATGAAATGTCTACGCTTTGGCATCAATTCTCTGCCTGTTTATGTGGGAGCACTTAACTTCCATATAGCTTTTCTTATCCACAGATTCCTAAGTACACAGGTAAGGCTTCCAGTTCCTTTCTTAGTGCTGGGAAAGCCGGGCACCAGGAGGTGAAGCGGATGACAAAATCAGTGGCAAAACCAGATGAAATAAGGAGATGGCCATACAGGTGAAGCTATGAAGACCCCCTTCCCAGGGGCTGTCCCAAGACACAGCACTATGATGAACATTCCCAGCTCTGAAAGCCCTGGGATGTGGTACCAAGAGTCTCCCTGTCTCATCTTACTGACATTATTTACCTTCCAATGTGCTGCTCAAGCTCTCCCCAGCATTGGGATGTCTCTGCCTTATACTGTGGGTGATCCATGGCCACTCTTTGCTCACAGCACTCCCACCAGACAAAGAAGCTCTTTTCTTCTCTCTGTCCAGGTCTGCTGTTCCCTCAGTGCTACCCACAAGGCTAATCCTGCCCGGTCCATGACATTCCCTGTCTGATGGCACTTGTAACTCATCAAGGCCTGGGGCTCCCACCAGCATCTGTACAGTCATCGTCCCATCCTGCTCATCTTTGGATGCCTCTGGCTCAGGGACAGAAGATCCATTGAAAAGGTCCCAGCTTATCTCTGCTGATATTTTGTCAGCAGAATCTTTGCCACTGCTTGTTGCACTCAGCCTCTTAGTTGCCATCTCAATCTTTTCTGCAAGCTCCTTGGACAGGCTGTGTATGGCTTTCACTCGGTCCCATTTATTTCTATGTGGAGAAAGGCCAGAAGTTGGGTCCTTGAAGTCTGAGTTTGTATCTTTCCGAGGAGCGGAAAAGCTCAGAGGAGGAGTATCCAGAGCTGGGGGGGAGCAGTCCCTCAAGTCCTGACATTTCAGAGGGCTGGGAAGCCAGGACTCAGATGCCAGCAGTGCTGCAGAAGGTAATGCCTCTCTGCTTTTAAGCGATTGAACGGTCTCTAGAAGCTGATTCCTGTTCAAATAGAAAAGAGAAATGTCAGAAAAAAATAAATCAAAACCCAAAAAAAAACCAAATAGAAACATCAGCTTTTTGCACCAAGCAGCATCCTCAGCTAAAGCACTTCAAAAAAGAAAAAGAAACAGATTTCTCTGTCTATAGATACGTTTGTCAAATGACAGATCGAGAGCAGAGCACAAAGTGCTGACGAACAGGGGACGAGTCGGAGTCCTGCCTGGGGCTGACAAGGAATAGCACTGTAAGAACACAGATCATAGAAGCAGACTGCAATGTTTGCCTGAGCCTGCAGAGCCCCAGCACCCGCCTGCCCTGGTGCCCAGAAGCACCCCCAGATGCTGTGCATTGCTCAAACATGGCTGATAAAGCGGAGCACACAGAGCTCTGTAACCACTTTGGGCTTGGAGCAACGAGGGTGAGAAGGTGAGATCCGAGAGGGGACTCGTCCGCTGCTCTGGTTTTATAGTTTGCAGCAGAACACCATGGAAAGTGCACAGGGCTTGCTGGGAAGGCTTTCAGGAGTGCTGTCAGCGCTGAGTACCTGTCTCTGGGATCTCGAAGCAGCGCAGTATGGGGTGCTTTCTCCACCCAGGCCATGAAACTGTGCTTCAGGGATCCACCACTGGTTTGCTCCTGAAACAAGAGTGGCCATTCCTGTAAGCACTACATAGCTAGGCAACACAAGAGCAGTGGTTGGCTTTTGTTCCACTTAATAATAGGCTCATTTAACAAGAAAAGCACACAAGTCAAACAACAAACCTGCTCTTTTTGCTGCAGCAATGGAGATTTCCAGGCTTTTGACCCCAAAGTCACGGGTTCCAGCCTTGCTAATGAGCACAACAGCTCTTGCCAGAATTAAAAGTTAATTGCCCTGTTTTTCCAGATAAAATTAAATCTCCCTGACACTTCAAAGCACGTGCATGAAGTGCTTCACCTCCTGCAAGGTGCTGCAGTGATCAGGGTTGAAGGGCTTTCAATCCACCACTCCTCCATGACTTACTTGCTCAAGTGTGCTCTGAGGACTTCCTTTGGCAGCAGCTGCTCCCCTGATGAGCTTCCACGTCTGCTCAGAGCACGTTTTCTTTCCAAGAGCTTCTCTCTGTTTCCTGTATACTTCTTGCAGTCTATTATTCCTCAGTTCCACCGCCTGCATCACAGACTTTTTCTCTTCCAGCATCTTTTTCTTTCTCTCTTCATTCTTCTGACACATGAACTCCTGCACAACGTCACGGCTGTAGGGGTGAGGTTTTTTAAGGTTTACCCTCCTCTTTGGAGGCTGTTGCAGGTTTTCTTTCTCAGACCCTTTCTGCACAGGGGTCCACCTCCGAGGAGATGAGCTTTTCCCTCTGTGGATGCTTCCAGAGCTGCTGGCCTTGGCTCCAGCTGTTATTAATGCAGCCCTTCTCTTTCCTGCACTAGAGGCAGAGGGAGTCGTGTCCTGAGGTCCAGGTGAAGGCGGATGGTGCTGCTGCAGAACCTTTCCCTTCATGGTATCTCCTAGGAACCCACTCCTAGGAGTCCTGGGACGATGACTGAGGTCATCATGGCACTGGCTTTGTAAATGGAGGCTCCTGAGTAATTACTTTGCACCTTTGGTTGGTGCACTGCTGCTCCTTCCAGCAGGGCCGTGCTGTGGAGCTGCACAGCTTTGGAATTCAGGGCTTTTCCCCACAGGCTCGTTGTTCTTTTCTCTGGAGCTGTTCTCCATGGCAATGTCGGGCCCTGTGGATGATTTGGAAAGCAGTGGTGTTATTCCTTTGGGGGTGAGACAGCTCCTGAATCTGTGTGCATCTCACAGCACACCTCCTACCGCGGGGCTGAGGACTGCTGTAAAGTCCTCAGTGTTGCAGAGAAAAGACAAATCTCTGCTAATTTAGGCAGTGTCCAATTATACAAATGATGTGGATTGCAGCCCTTGGAGTGTGCATAGAATGTAACATACAAGGGCAATGAAACTCTCTCTTAAACCTCTTACACATGCTTAGAATGACCTTCAAACCATTTATTCCACTGAGGTTTAACAAACGGCCAACCACATTTTTGTTTGTGTGCCAGAAACGAGCAGCGTAGCAGAGAGGACAGCTGTACCATAGGCATTCCCACTGCTCTGCTCTTCAGCTCTGCTTCTCAGCTTTGCAAACGCAGGCAGTGGACCAAGCAGCTTCCTGGCTAACTTCTGACCTTCCCTCCATGCAGAAGCACCGGGGAGCTTTGAACCTGAAACAGACATGAGCGTCTGGGAGGATCGTTCCATGCTGGTGGCTGCAGGTAGCTGCTGCTTGCTGGGTTCTGGTGGACCTGAGAGCTGGAAGGATGTGATTCTCTGTAATTACATCCAAAAAATCGCTGGAGCAAACAGATTTGCTTTTAAACTGGTGAGAATCAGCAGGATGCAGTGTGGAGAATCAATGAACGGTACTGGACAAGGGACCATGGATACATAATGCAAAAATAAACGATGCAGCAAGCAGCACAAACAAATTATTCTTGCCTAATAGGTGGTGTCACATAATAGGCAACATTTATCACTGTTTTACTTCATAATTTCAGATTGCATTCACAGCATGCCAACACTCGCACTGCCGTAATTATGTATTTATTGCAAACACTCCTCAAGCAGAAGGTGCCTAAATGGAAAGCTATTTGATATCCGCATGGAAGCTCCCTCCCCCCTTAAATTCTACCCTGCTAAAATATTCAAGCTTCTTTATAAAGGAAAGATTTTACACTGAAACAGTTACCAGCCTCAGTTCAATGTGGATCAGTACTCAGCAGGAGCTATAAAATCAATTGACTGAGTCTGCTTTCCTCGATACACACATCCATGTCTCGAGCTGTCAGAGCAGAGCACCTCTGAGAGCCATTTCCCGGACAGGAGGCACTCTTGGAGGCAGACTGCTTAGCAGGGCTGTCCTTCCCTGCAGCTGCCAGGTGGGCACATGGCTGCAGTGACAGTGCTGGGCTCTGTGCTGTGGGCACTGCCACGCTCACTGTCACTTCCAGCAGGTACCCACTGGGGCTCACCCCGGTTCTGCAGCCTGGGAGTGCAGCCCAAGGCACAGAGATGCTGTTTGCCATCCCCTCTGCAGGGCTGAAGGCGCTTCCTACGAACACGTGGAGCCTCCTGGGGGGATTACCCAGCAGATCTGTGAAGTTCTGACAGCACAAAGCACGGGGGGAACTGCCAGAATATGTTGGGCTCGGAGGGCTGAAATCCATCTGTATTTTTAAAGAAACACCTCTCTGTATTACATTACTTTCTTGTTCAGCAGAATTAAAATGCAGGAGAGGCATTTATTTATCATATCATCATAGAATCATAGAATCATAGAATCCTCAGAGTTGGAAGGGATTCTTAAAGGTCATCCAGTCCCACTCCCCTGCAATGGACAGGGACATAGAATCATAGAATCATAGAATGGCCTGGGTTGAAAAGGCCCACAATGCTCATCCAGTTCCAACCCCCTACTATGTGCAGGGTCACCAACCACCAACCCAGGCTGCCCAGAGCCACGTCCAGCCTGGCCTTGAGTGCCTGCAGGGTGGGGCATCCACAGCCTCCTTGGGCAACCTGTTCCAGTGCGTCACCACCCTCTGGGTGAAAAACTTCCTCCTAATATCCAACCTAAACCTCCCTTGCCTCAGTCTAAAACCATTCCCCCTTGTCCTATCACTACCCACCCTCATAAACAGCCTTACCTGCACAGTTCAATCGGGCTGCCTGGTTCCTCTAAGTGCAGCAGACAGGTGCATTTGTGGCTCTAACAACGCACATCGCTCTTAACAACCTACACTGCACCACGGTCTGCTTCCTCTGAGACCTTCCTTATCCATGCAGTGCTTTACAAAAACTCACACCAAAGTTTGAGAGCAGCCTGATTTGCTGATGGAATCACTTACCAGCAGGAAACCTTTTGATTTAAATATTCACCAGTGTTGGCTTTTTTTTCCCTACCTATGAACAGATGAATATTTTATAGCTGTTGTGACTTAATTTTTTGTTAACTACAGCAAATTTCTAATTCATCAAATTCCGGAGTACTTTGGCTCTGACCTCTGACCCCTCATTCATCTCCCTTCGCTCTGCCTCGGCTCTTCCACTGACAGGAACTAATAGCCAATAAAGGCGCCGTGACACTGGCAGTTACAATGATGAATGTTTCATGTGGCACGGCCTTATTATGACCCACTCTCGGAGGAAGACCAAGCCATTTTTCAAACAATCCATTAAAACAGAAAAAAAAAAAAAAAGAGAAAGGAGGGAGAAGGAAATTATTATATATTTCATGCATTTTAAATAGGACTTTGGTAGCAGAGTGCAAGATGCAGCTGTACTCCTCATTCATCCGTATGGCATGAGATAAGTTGGATTTTGTCCACTCTGAGCAGCGTCCATGCTGGGCATGGGCAGCCAACTTAGTGGGCACTTCTACTGTTTGCCCACCAAGTCGGAATGCAGCCATCCCCACTGCAGAATGATGGCACCAGGGAGGCAGCATCGCTGCAATAGCTCAAATCTGCCTTGGAAACACCCTTCAAGGAAGGCCATGAAGGAGCACGTGGTAACCTCGCTCCTGCTGCTGTTGTAGGAGGGCTGCATTCCCTGCGTTCTCCTGGCCCCTGAGCTGCAGGATGTGCCTTTTGGTGGCACTCTGAGTCCAGCTGGGAGCTCAGTGGGTGACAGGCTGTTCCTCACACCGAGGACATGCGGCTTATTTTCTATTTCTGGTTGTTTTTAATCCTGGCAGGCCTGGAATTCAGCCGACGCAGGCAACGGTGTGACAGACGCTTGAAGGTCACTAAGGCTGCTCTTAGATGACACCTGTGGGCATCGGTGTGACCAACAGAGAGCCTGGGGAGGGAACATGGCAGCGACTGCCAAACGTTACCCAAAAGCCAATGACAGAACAGGGCAGCAGGCGGCCCTGTGTGACCCCCCCGGGGCCTCGGCATGCTTCACATGCAGCCGACCTACAAACAAAGCCCTGCATCCCTGTGCTGCCTCTGATCACCTTCTGCCTCCTTGGACAAATGCTCACTTCTGTCTGTTCCCTCCGTGGTTTTGTTTCCTGCTTTATATAACCAGGCTCTGCTCCTTGGCTGCAGCTCCCAGGATTTGGCATCATTTTAATAACAAGATCCAGATTTTGGCAGGTGTGCATGCAGGTGTTGTTATCTCTGCTCCATCAATGTGTCATTTCCCATGAATTTCGTTCTTACCTTCACCTGCTGCTGTTCTCCCCAGGGAAGAGGACCTGGGCAAGGGCTGGCTCTGTGTTTGAGTCCCCCATGCTGAGCCACTCTTCCTTTGGTCTTCAACCAGGAGGAAAAAATGGAGACAAGAATTTGTGTGAAGCTTAAATAAGAAGTCAGTAAAAGGTTGTGCTGGCAAAGCAGCTGTGCCGTTATTTTCAGTGGCAGAGCTCAGACGGAGCAGCTGAACAAGCTGCACCTGAACTGAGCATGTGGGGCTGTGAATCTGCTGCCTCAGAGGCTGCTGCAGTCAGGCACGTTTAACACTGCCCTGATAGATCCCTGACAGTCACATTCAGGGATTTGGATGAAAACAAAACAAATCTGCCTTCCTGCTGAGCACCTGCCAGAGGCTGAGCAGGGCTCAAAGCACTGCCTGTGTCGGCTGGGAGAAAGCACAGCATGAGGGTGAGCTCTGCTGAATGCTCCCATCCATCACTGGACAAAGTGATGGAGCAGATCTGAGGGAAACAGCCCTGGAAGCTGGTGGTGTGTGACAGGGATGGCAGTGCCCAATGAATTAACACTAATGCTATTACAGCAATAAGATTTATTATGGACAGCTTTTCAGCTCCTCTTCCCTAGTCAGGCAGAGCCTCAGTAATCCCATTGCCTGAAGCTTGCTGAATGGGTGTGAGATGGGATGGACCCCAGCACAGGGCCATGCTGGATCCCATCACTGCACACAGCACCCTGAGAGCTGTGCTCACACTAACCCAATGAGACAGCTGCAGGTGAGTGGTGCTTCAGCCCCAAACTTAGCAGCAAAGCAGGATAAGGAATTCTAATGATATCTGCTTTTAGATCCAGGCTAGTTCCACTGAATAACTGTTAAATCCTCAGTAATGCCTCTGAGCTACACAATTCCTGCTTTAAGTACCTGTGATGCCTCTCTGCACTGCTGTGCTATTATTTCCCATGTGTTTGCACCACTCACATTGTGCTTTCTGCCTGGAAAAAATGTGGGAGATGGGAAGCTCCAAGCAAACAGTTAAGATGAGAGCACAGCCTTCCATGGGCTAAGAATCATTAAAGGCTGGAAAAGCCCTCTAAGCCCTCTAAGTCCCACCACCAACCCATCCCCACCATGCCCACTCAGCTTCTCCTGCAGAGCTTTGCTGCAAGGGCTGTGCCACGCCGTGCCTTGTGCCACTGACCTCTGGGACGTGGAACAAGAGGGGCAGGCACCCTGCACAGCTTTCTCTTCAGGGGTCTGTCCTGAAGCAGCTCTCGAGCACGGGATGCAGTCAGGCACTTCTGCTCCTGAGAAGCTGCTCGCTGGTTTTGCTTCTGCTCCTGGATTTTCTTCTTGAGCTGCTCTAACTTCTTCCAGGATGACTTTCTCCGCAGCTCCTCCAGCTTCTGGTCGCTGGGGCTGCTGGCTGATGGGAGGTAGTGCACAGGGAGCAGGACAGCCACGGGCACGGGGGCTGAGATCTGGCTGCTCCCTGCCAGGGGGCAATGCATGTGATGCGGGGAGCAGCGATGTTTTCCCTTTTGTACCTCATGACCTCCTGAATCTGCCCACTCTCCAAAGTCCTCCCTCAGGCTCCGTTCAATGGGCCGTGTCCCATTCGCAGCCCCCATCCTTGCCGGTGCTGTGGGTGGGCATCCCCCAGGGGACAGCGGGGCCATGGGTGGGCTGGGGCTGGCAGCACGACTCCCATGGAAGCAGGGCTGGGACCTGGAATAGGACAGAGCGGCAGTTTCTCTTTCTTAAAGAAAAGAACAACAAACCTGAATAGGCACAGAATCACACAGCATCACAGGATCACCAAGGCTGGCAAGGAGCTCCAAGGTCATCCAGTCCAACCATCTGCCTGCCACCGATATCTCCCCACTAAACCACGTCCCTTAGCGCAGCATCTGAACATGGGACATTATTACAGGGGTGGCAGCTGAGCTCCCAGAACACATTCTGCTGGAGATGCTGCTTTGTTCATAGGAGCAGCATTTTGTCTGCTACCAGGAGTTTGGCAAATGAAGATAAGACTGGGAAGCGCAAAGGGAGCTCTGATCTGACAAGTTACTGTGAGCACGGACTAATGCAGGGAGCTGATGGAAGGGCTGCTTCCCCTGACGCAGTGCTCAGCATTCCTGGGGGTGGATGATCTGGAGACATTTTTATTTCTCTAATAATAAATGGTAAGGTGCTAAACAAGTCCTGCACCCTGGAATTTTAAACCCATTTCTGTGTGCCTCTGCAGCCCCATCCCCAGGTGCTGCGCGCTGAGGTCGTTGCTCACCTGCAGGACACAGGAGCCTCGCTGCTCTCTTTCTCCTTCAGAGCCATCTCATCTCTGTTTCTCTCTCCATCTACAGTGTAACAAAGCTACGTCAATATTAGGAAATTGAAACAGTTCACTTTCCTGAGAGGCTTCTCCCTTTGGACACCTTCCCTCATTCAAACAGCTTCAAAGGAAGAAAAAGGACCCGTGTGCAAACCCACAAGCCCCAGCCAAGCTCAGAGCGGATCAGCCCATCATTTAGTTTTTAAGAGTCTTGTGGAATGTGGGTAAACTGCCTGCTTTTTTGTCTTATCCCATTTTGTCAACGGGAAAAAACCTTGGAGGTAAAGCATGAGCAGCTTCTGCTTTGCTGCAGCAGGTGGGCAGCAGTGCTGCATCCTTTGCCCAGCAAAGCGGGGCTCCTCGTGCCCTGTGCAGCTCTAGCAGACAGCAGAGCAGACAGCACCCTTCCCTCCATCCACCGCCCCTTCCCCTGGCACCGAGCTGCCCCCACTTTCCCAGTAACTCAGAACTCACCAAAGCTTTCTCCATGCCAAAGCTTTCCCCTGGCTGCCTGCGAGTTGGCACAGCTCCACGTCTGATGACAAAACTTGTTTTCGATCCTTTGTAGCTGTGAAAAGACAGATTTTCTCCTTTGAAAGGAGACATATGTTTTTGTTCGCAGTAGCCTTTTGCTGGCACACAATCCTCTGATTGATTTTGCAGCTCCTAGTTACTGGGTAAGCACTGGCATGCCTGAGCACGTTGCAGGTGGTGCTTCCTGCAGCTGGAAAGAACGCGACTGACGGGGAAGGTAAGAGGTGAAGCCACCTTTCTCTCCATACTCTGCATGGCCCGTATGGCTGCCTCAGATCTTTAGCAGAGATGTTCTGCTGGTTTTAAAAAGCAGCTTAAGCTAGAAGTCGCTGCTGCCAACAGCGAACTCTACAGCATCCCAGCATCAGGTGCGGGCTGTGCAAGCAGCGCTGTGCTGGGATGGTGTTATCTGCTAGTCCACTCCATGGCTACGATTGCAGCTGGTTGCACCCAATGGGCATGTTATGGTGTTCCTTACTGAGAGGGCAGTAGGACAGGGAGAACTCAGAGGATGTTGCAGCTCAGTGGGTGTCAGCTGTTGCTCTGCTTGGGGCTGCACCACAAGCAAGGCAAACCTTCCCCTGTTCTTGTCATTCCTGTGAAAAAGCTTTGTGAAATCTGGCAAGACGCCTTGCTTTGCTCCTCATCTCCTTTCGGTCACACAGTGGGTGATGGAAGAGGTTGAACACTCATTGCAAAGAAACGAACCAAACAGCATATTTACACGGCTTTCAATTACACTACGAGAGAATCCTGCAGAGGGGGCGCACAGGGATGTGGCAGAGAGCACTGCACGTGACAGCTGATGTTCCCTGCGCCACACGTACCACTGCTTTGGCTTTCTGAAGACTGCTCCAAGCCAGGGTCACATCTGTGGAAACAAGAGATAAAACACATGTTTTAGCATCCCTTTGCATCTGTCTTTGTTAGAGACAACTTCCCCTCTTGCTCAGCTCCGAGTGGATCGCAGAGCTGGTGGCTGAAATGCAGGACTGCTCCTGGAGCACCGTGCTGGCTGTGTGTGTATGTCATGTTTTCAGTGTGTGCTGAGCGCTGTTGGAGCTGATGCCCTTGAAGCCATGTTACACCTTATTCAGCAAAGCCCCTACTGATATTTGCTGGTAGTTCTTGCCTTCAGGCTGAGGAGCGCTCCCAGAGCAGCTCTCACTGTTAGAAAGCAGCAGGAAATAGGGAGCTGTGCGTTGTTCCAAGAGCTACAAGCACAGATTTACAGCCGTCCAACGCTTGCAAACTGCAAAGTATTGCTCCCTTGTGTGTGCAGACATGCAGATTAAAAGGCAACCTTTCAATAAGCAAGAAATCCTTGGTATGAAATAAAGTTATCCAAGACTGTGACTATGACTGCGGAGAGGAACGCAGGAGCTCATTACCCACGTACCAGCCAGAGGAAAGGAGCCTCCGGATGCAGAGCTGCTGTCCATCCCTCAGCTGCGCTACAGTCCTGCTTGCTTGAGATCCACACCTGCAATAATCATCCAGAAGGACCTGTCCTTCTATCCTTTGAGGTCTTCATTACACCCGTATGTATTTTCACTCATCCTGCTCAGCACTTACCTTTTGTAGCCTCGTCCATGCACGGAGCAGTGTCCCCTTAGGAGCTGTGGAAATGCACCTAGAGGAGCACACCAGAGGGGATCTGTGGCAGAGCTGGAGCTGCTCCGCAGCAGCAAATCCCCGCAGCCACTTCCAAAAGGAACTGTGAGAAAGAGCTCAGCACCGAACATCCCATCCTCTGCTGTTCCCGGAGCTGAGCCGCATGCGGGCACCAGTTCCCTGGCACCAGACCCTCCTCTGATAGCGGGGCCAGGCCGGCCCCTGCCCTGCCCACGAGCTCTGGGAGGCACAGGGCCGTCCTCAGGAGCCCCGCACCCTGCCGGCACCGCCGCACCTTTGTTTGGGCTCTGGGCTCACGGCCACAGCGGCGGCAGCGCAGGGAGAGACCGCTGGAAACGCTGGGGAAAACAAACAGCAACGAGAGGAGCCCTGGGCTGATCTCAGCTGGTAAATCTGTGGAGAGAAGCCAGCAGCTTCCTTGACACAGCCCTGTGTGCTCCACAGGGCGCTGTGACGGATAAGGATCGCCACCGCTGCGGGTGTGACTGTTTCTTTAGTGTCACGGTTGTTAAGTTTCAGCGCTTGGAATCCGAGGACGAGCGCTGCGGCTGGCCCTGCTCCCTCCTCGCGTTTCAGTTCGGGCAGCAAACAGCAGAGGGCAAACTCCGACCGCAGAAAGGGGACGGAGCGCTCAGCGCTGGGATGCCGTTGGGGGCGGTGGGAGGGGGTGATGCCAGGACAACCCAGGAGAGCAGCACTGACACCTGAGCAGAGCCAACCCGGAGTGGGTGGCAGCAGGAACGCCCTTTGCCCTTGCACTGATCACTCTGCTCTCCCTTCTGCACTCAGCCTTTATGCAGAGCAGCTCCCGGCTCTACGTGCTGTTGGTGCAGTGGTGGAGGACACGTAGATGTGATAATAAAGACAAGCAAAGAAGGGTAAAATCATTTCTTGCTTCTCTACAGTAACCTTCAATTGCTGCTGTCAGGGGTTGAATTTCCATTAGAACACTGAGGAAAGAAGTCGTATCTTTGGGTCCCACCTCACTGCAAAGCAAAGCACAGTAATGTTCTGTTCCATCAGCAAGTTGGTTTGCATTGAATCTGACTCTTGTTTCTGGGTAATGTCCTCAGCTATTTCTCTGTGCTTTATAATCGTACGGATTTGCTTGAAGCAGCAATGCCATTTTGTAAGGGCTCGTTATTACTGGAAAGTGCTCAGATGGTGAGGCAAGATACTGACACCACATCCTTTCATCTGCATGGATCCCTGTGGTCTCTAGAGAAGTTCTCTTGAAGAAGCAGACTTCAGCTGCTGATCTAATGAAAGTCACTGCAGTCTGTGCTCAGATATTACCGACATTTCAGCTTTTCAAGTCTAACCAAACAAGGAATTCCTGAGCTGCAGACTGGAGTCACAAAGCTCCCGCTTTGAGCTGTTCCAAGCCAACGTTTTGGCCTGATTAGAGGTTGCAGTGCTAGGAATGCAGAGCTTGTCCAACAGAGAGCCACAGCTACTCGGGTGTGCGAGCGATAAGGGCTGTAATTGCAGGGTTCATGGGCAGCCGCCGTGCTGAGCACACGTGTGCAGGGAGAGCAGACAGAACAGTAATGTGAAACCTTGGCAGCACGAGGGCAGCTTTCAGCAGAGGTTTGGGAAGAGGGGAAGCTGGCAGTGAGTGGGAAAGCCCTGGGTCTGCTTGGGTTGGGGGCCCTACGTGGGGCAGAAGCACAGGCACTGTACTGGGCAGTGCTGCGTCTGAATTTGCTCGGGTCAGGCTGGCATTGCTGCTGGCACTGCTTCTTCTCAGCAAGCTGTTGGAGCTGACAAGAGCCAGGAGAAGACAGATTGCTGGCGTGTTGTGCTGCACATCTTGGAGTGTTAGACCACAAATCTGCTGAGAGCTGAGGAAGTGAAAGCTACGCACCCTTGGGCCAAATCCCACTTCTGCAGAGCGTGAAGCCCCGGGGCAGGAGCCAAGTGGGAGCCCAGGTGGAGAGGAGCAGACCTTCTTGGGTTTGTATTCCAGGTGTGTATGAGCAAAAGGAATCAGTCCTGCATGGCTCTGTCCTGAGGACTGCACAGCTGCTGTCACACGTAACAAAGGCAGAATTAGGCCCTGTGTTTTCACTCGTGTGGCATTTATGATGCATCAGCCCTCAGACACCAAACTTCTCTTGCAGGTGTTCTCAGGCTGTCACCCACCAGTTGCAGTGGACTGCGGGCTATTGTGAACCTGGTGGGACTTCTACAGAGATCAGGGGAGGGTTTTTCAGGAAGGGATATGGGGACATTCTGTGTCACTACGAACCTACCAGGAGAGATGCTGAGAGATGCTGCATGGAGTTATCCCACAGATGGCAGACTCTGCATTTTCCCCATCACAGCTCATGCCTGCTCTCGGCAGGTACACTGACGTGCACTGTCCCTGTTGAGGAAATATTTAAACCAATAACCCACAAGGCCAAGCAGAATTCAGGAAGTGAGCATTTCCGTGAACCAAAACCAGAAATTCCTCCCAGGTCTCTGTGGTTTGAAACTGCTGCATGGCACACAGATACGGTTCTGTCCACCAAATGCACCCCACGGGTCCCAGAACTTCGTTCAGCAAAGAGGAAAGAAAACTGAGCCTTTTTTTTCCCCGGTGCCTGACTGAAGAGCTCATATTGTCAGCCACTTCTCACAGACATTCTCAGTTAGCAAACAATCACGGCACAAATGTAGGCTTTGATTGCAAGCTGATGTGACACAAATGTTGCAGTAAGCATATGGTGGGAAGAGGCAGCTGATGAGAAACTGTGCACCATCCTGAATCAGACAGCGATGGGCTGCACCCATTGGAATCTATGGATTTAAAAGGGACATAGATACAGACATATAGTAAACTGGGGTCTGATTTGAAGCTGCAAAGAACTCAGGCTTTACTACTGCATATTGAAGTCGTTTGTGAAGGTTCTTATTTCTCAAACCAGCAGGAAAATAAGCCTGAGGTAAGCAGGCTGCTCCATCGATGATGCCACACCGGCTCCTAAAATAAGACACGCATTGCTTCTTCAGCAGGTGATGCCGTGGAATATCAGCACAGTGCTCAGAGATGTATGGGGATGAGCCCAACCCTGGCTGCAGAGTTTCTGCTGGTACCACTGAACCATCTCTTCCAATCCGCGCAGCTCATTCTGCTCCCCATCTCATTAGCAGTAAGCAGATACGTTTCCCATGGGCTGTGCTGTGCATCCAGGTCACACTGAGTGCTGTGCAGTGAAGTGCCAGATGCAGTGGGAGGTTACCATGGGGCTGCCCAAGCCTGGGGAGGGATGCACTGCAATAGAGGCTCTGCCTTTCTTTGCGGTGATTACAGCTAGAAACAGAAGGGAATGTCAAGCCTGTGTTTTCCTACTGATGCCCTGAAATAAGAAGTATAATAAATGTCAGCCAAGAACTGCATCTTCAGAAAATCTGGGTTTTATGTTGCGTGTCAAACGATATCTGGAAAGGGGCAGGTGTTCCCTTGATGTGATTATGTATAAATATATGTATATCATACAGTTATCAGTGAAAAGTGTGCTGAGGTAGAAATAGGTATTCGTGGACTATTTTTTCTTCCTATCCATAGGAGATGTGAATGGAATGAGAAGCAGAGGATGGGAAGGCTGCCTGCGCTGTGCAGCGGAATGTGGGAGAGCACACGATTGCCGTGGAAACCAGCTATAGTAAATGGAGCTCTTCAGCTGCAGGGGAGGATTTCTACCGCCAGGCTGGGAGCAGGCAATTTAAATCAGCCATCCGCAGGTAAATTGGCACATTTCTCTGCACATCGTTGTCTCCGTGCACTGTACAAGGGAAAAAGAAGGGTGGGTGGTAGGGGAGAAATGCAGGATCAGGGAGTTAGAAAAACCCACAGAAGCTGATGCAGAGATTCTCATGGCTTGGGGCAGGGGCTGCTCCTGGCATGCAGGGAACAGGCATATATTATCTGTGCAGTGATAAGAAGCAATAGGTGCAAGGATGCTGCAGACCCGTGTCTCAGAATCAGATGCTGCTCACCTGTCTGATCCTGCTCCCACCTGAGGGCAAGGGTTAAACACAGCTCACCTGGAGCCACCTGGGGCTGCTGGGCTATCCAGCTGCTACAGAACTGCACAGATGTAGGGCTGTGCTTTATTACCACCCCTGGTAATGACACTCTGAATCTCCTGACTCACTGGGCTTGGGGTGATTGGATTGAAGAGTGCAGCTCAGTATGCAGCCAAGTATATTCGTGGCACTAAACATAACGCACCAAAGACTGTTTGCTCTGTAATTGTGCTTCACCACGCTCCACTTTTTGTTCTAAAGTTACTTTATTCTGCTTCAGCCTTTCAGCAAAGCATCGAAGAGCCACCAAGAGCAGCAAGATTTCAGCCTCCTCCTTTGGGAGAAGCTGAAAACACCAGTGGTCCAACCAAAATACAAAGCCAGGATCCGGGTCCTCCTGTCAAGCCTTTGTCACTGCCTGTGTCTTTGTGAGGGTGCTGCCCAAGCAGCAGACGCTGCCAGCCAGAGCTCCTGTTTCCCTTTTGCAGGGTTTCCTCTCTCCAGTGCTTTCCCTGTCCCTGTTGTACAACCGCTGCCGTGCAGCACAGCTGATCTGCCATTGGGATCCCATGACAGTGGAGTGCAGGAAGCTGAGAAAGCAGAAGAGCTTTATATATCCCATTTATTACAATCCCTGAGGTCACTGACTCTGCTCATAAATTCACCAGATTTCCCTTCCGTTATGTTTGGCTTACTGCTAAGTGCCAATCCAAAGCATTGCCAGCAGGGAAGCGAGCAGTGGGAGAAGCTAACACAGCAGATTGCCTTTTGCCTTGTTCTGCTCTGCCAAGTCAGGCTGCCCTCAGATTTGCCACAGCTCCATTGCTGCTATCCCCTGGGATGGCACAGTCATTTATCCCAACATCCTTTGTGACTGTGATCAGTGTTTGGGCTTTTTTTCCCTGTCTCTTTGTATAATAATGTAAATCAGCAAAAATGTAGCCATGCTATTGATAAGATGAATCTATACAGAGATAAGTGCAAGGGAGAACAGATACTAGCTGCATACTCATCTCCAGTGGAAAGCAAACATGGCATATTTGAAGGCTAAATTCGCTGCTGATGCAGCTGTGTTACAGTAATAGATCTTGTGCAGGTAGAGGAGCTGACCCCAAGGAATCACTGTTAGCATGCAGCAAAGTTGGTGGGCGTGTTACCATTGGTGATGGGCCGAGGGTTAGACGTGGTGATCTTGGAGGTCTTTTCCAACCTTTATGATTCTCTGATTGCCTTCACTGAGAGAATGAACCAGTGCTGAACTCCTGGAAATGATGGATTTGTACTGCTGAGCCAATGAGACCAAGGAGCAACATCGCTGTGCAGGGGGTTGGTGGGAACACCTGGCCTTGTTTCAATGTGCTCTCTGGTAGAAAGGTGATGTGTTTCTAGGGACCTAGCCTCATGCAGGTGAAATGTGCCGTCCTGCATGTCGCTTGGGCTGGAAGAGCTGCTGGCTGTGATGTGTGTGTTTCTATGACAACATCGTTTAGCAGCCCTCGAGTGAAAGCCAAAAGCAGCAGGCAGGAGGTGGGCACACATCCTCAGGAGCAACACCGCTCCCTTGGCTCCCATTCTGAGGACAGGTAAGGGAAGGGCTGGCACTGCTCTCCACCACTCCCGTTCTCTCACCCACAGCCACTGCTCTGCTCCTTTCCTGGCAGCCAGCACAGCCCCCAGGCTGCACCCCGCAGAGGACACACATGTTTGGTCTCAGTGGACAACTTGAACAGACATTCATATTCATTTGGTCCCTTAGGCCAGGCGGGCTGCTAATCACACTGTGTGATCAATACTTCAGTGCAAGTCACAATAAAAACACCAGCAGCATGTCAGCCACAGGGCTGAGATTTGCCAGCCTGGGAAAAGTATCAGATATCAATAGATAGAACTAATTGATATGTCAAATAAAAAGAGTGACTTTACAGATGACAGAGCCAGGTTGTCCAATTACAGCCTTGACATGAAGAAAATGCTCTCACCCAGTGAATGCTGCACCAGACTCAGAACTTGTGTCTGAACAGCAGCATATCTGAACTCCTGTTCTGCATACCAGCTAATGGAGAACGCGCTAGGTTCCTAACAGGGTGGTTGTTTTATTGTTTAACTACCTACATTTCAGCATCACACCTTATTGCTAGTCTGCAGTGGCATTCCCAGTACCGAGAGCCCTCCCACTGCTCCTTCATTTTAGCACATGCATTCTCAGCTTTCTTAATCCGAGCTGTCCTTGTGGTGATGTTTGGCAGTGTGCGACGCGTGCTCCAAAGTGTCCCTCTCTACGGAGCAAACCTCTCCCATCTCCCCCATTGGCTCTTACTATTATCCCAAATTTCTCCAGGTAATTGATACAAGCACTGGATAACATGGAACTGAGCGTAAATCTTTTAGGACACAGCAGAAATTCCTCTGCTGGATAATTACTTTTGGATGCATGCTGCCCAGTGTTCCATCCGTTTAATACAAGCTACATTGATTTTGTTAAGCACTATTTTTAACAGAATGTCATGCAAGATTAAGTCAACTGCTCTGCAGAAGTCTGTGTCTATTATTTCAGCCAAATTACCTTTCTGAACTGAGTTCATAATCTCTTTTGCTTGTTTGATGAGCAGTTCTGTGGAGCCATGGATTGATGCTCCACGGCCCTTCCCGCTGTGTTCTGTATCATATCATAGAATGGCCTGGGTTGAAAAGGACAACAATGATCATCTTGTTTCAACCCCCTGCTATGTGCAGAGTCACCAACCAGCAGACCAGGCTGCCCAGAGCCACATCCAGCCTGGCCTTGAGTGCCTGCAGGGATGGGGCATCCACAGCCTCCTTGGGCAACCTGTTCCAGTGTGAGCGGGTCAGTATCAGGGTAACAGGTTTAGTGGGGAAATAACTGTGGTAGATGGATGGTTGGACTAGATGATCTCAGAGGTCTTTTCCAACCTTAAAAATTCTGTGATTCTATGGTGTCAGTATCAGACTAAGAGGCTTAGTGGGGAAATACTGGCAGTGGATGGATGCATCAGGAGGTCTTTTCCAGCCTTGGTGATTCCACGATTCCACAAGTGGGTCATCTCTGTTGCTCTTCTAAAATACTTCAGTTCACTTTTAGTCTCCTTCCAGGCCTTTGAAGCCTCTCTCATGCTCTGTTACTGCACAGAAATCAGCACTACTGGTGCAGAGGGCGTGCTGTGCACCAATTATCATTCCTAAAATGGGAATTGTTACTCCAAGAAATTCTTTCTTTAGCAGCAGCATTCAGGCTGAGGCTTCAGCTCTGAGCACGGCGTGCTTCCTGCCACGAGAGCTGCTCAGGGGCTGCAGTGGTTGGTGGCACAGCATCGTGAGCCGTCCCCTTCCGCTGCTTCCATCCCATGTTGTCACCCATTGGCTGCTTCAGCAGAAAGAAGCGCTGTCAGTTACGTGAGAAGGTTTGGAAGTTTGGCCAAGCAAAGCAACTGAAGCACAAATATTGACAATCTGTTTTAAAAACAAACCCAGACACACTCGTACTTGGTGCCACTGCCAACTGTTACCATTTAAAAAGGAAAGAAAACTCCCATCAAATGTGAAACTGTGCGTAATCCCCTCGGCTTTCAAGCAGAACAAAAGATTACTTCTGATTTGGGATTACTTCCCAGCATTCCAGCAGGAGAAACTGTTTGCCTGCCGACAACTGGAAACTGGAATTGGTAAAACAATCCCTTTGCCATCACTGTAACCACCGGCTGATGGTAGTAGGAACACTGGGTTATGTGCCCAAGCCATACAGCTCTGACCCAATGCCTCCAAGAAAAGCCTCCTGCTGCTGTTGTTCAGGTTCTGTTGCCTCAGGACCAGGTTCAGAGCAAGAAAGGAGTGCAAAGACCCTTGAAAACTGTAATTCTTTTCCCAGGTCAGCTATTCTCTTTCTCTTCCCCCAGAGGGGTAGCTGGGCATGTGTTTCCATCACTTCCATTTCACACCAGGGGCAATGCTGCACTGGAACTGCCAACACTGCACTACCCCCCAGCTTCCAGCCCCATGTCTGCTGGTGCTGCAGACACAAGTGCTGTTCTTAATGGAATCCTGTTAATTATAAATTTGCCTCTCTCGCCTCTCCCTTCACTTCTGCTTGCATTAGGGGCCTGCTCACAGAACGGTGCTACATCTGGGGTACTCTGCGAGGTGCAGTGGTATTAAAGGTGCTGCTTATTAGAGTTTGAGTAATTGATGCCCCTCCTCTTGTTTGGGATGGTTGGGTCTCTTTGCCCCCAGTGTTTTTCTCATTGAGCTCCTGCATCTTCAAAAGTACTGCCTTGCTGTCACACCTGTTGAAGTGGAGCTGGGGGTCAGCAGACTGGCCATGGGGAAAGAGGAAGAAAATGCCCATAGGCTGTGATCACCTGTGCTTCCTCCACAAGGAGCCATCCCCAGAAGGCTGTGAGAAAAGGAGAGCACAGCCTGCTCCTCTTTAGAGGCAGCCTTTAAAGGAACTGCATGAGAAAATGACAAACTTTTTCTGGAAAAAAGCTGAGTAATAGCAAAGTGCTCCCAGAATGTGCCCGTCTGAATTAGAAAGGATAAAAGACATTTCGAGGTGGTGGCATTTAATTACAGCTGTTACTAACAAGAGTTGGCGATGAGATTGCACCAGTTCAGCAGTGACTTCAACTTGGGTCTGTCTGTGCTGGGAGTCTGAATCACAGTGCTCTTCTTGCACGTAAACCCCAGCAGAGGCCACCAGCAAGCTGCTTCCCGAGCCGCAGGAAAGCTGCCAGCTAATTAAGGGCGATGTGAGTGCCTCGGAGGGAAGGCTGGCTGAGCGGCGTGTCTGCGTGATGAAGACATCCAGGCGGCGGGGGGATGTTCCTAGCGATCCATGTATGCTCTGCACAGCCTGCTCAGTGCCGTCCCACTGCCGTTCCCTCTGCTTTCTGTGGCATGGCTGTCCCTGCCAAGCAGCAGAACAGAAGTTAGAGCTCTTCAGTATTGGTATAGCTTAGGATATTAACGATCCTCCCCGTGATCTATCCCTCCTTTTTGCTGCTCCTTGCACAAGCTCTGTTTTACATTTAAACACTGTCACTCTGCTTCCTCTCCATCTCATCCAAACAGAACAAATCCATCTCTTTCACCTTCTTCTCACAGGTCACACGTGTCGTTCCCAACACGTGATGCCCCGTGGATGCCATTCACCAGATGAATTACTGGTGTTTCTGAAGCGCTGGGGTTTCCTTCTGTCTGCACACAGGTAAGCTGTGTTGTGGCTTCGGCCCGAGAACCCACAGCGAGCATCTTGCCATGGCCACATCGTGTTAACCAAACCTGACCCACAGCAAAGTGACTGAACTGTTTCATCAAATGAACTCAAACCTATGGCGACCCACTGGCTGCTTCTACCAGAAGAGAGAGAAGCGGGGTGCGTCAGATGATGAATTATCCATCACGGATCCATGAATGTTGAGGCCAAAGGGGGCCGTTATGCTCATCTCAGTCTGACCTCCATCCTGACCCGGGCTGTGGAATCTGCCCCAGTGATTCCTGTGCCATTAACATGTGGGTGTTTGCTCCGAGCCCTGCAGAATGCCGTTCATCTGGCTCCAGCCCAAACTGCAAGCTGGCCTCCACCCTCTTTTCTTTCTCTCCCCTCTCCAGCATTGTTTCTCACAGCGGCAATTGCTCCATCTGCCCACAGTCACTGACTGAGCAGCGCTGAGGCCGTGCAACAAAGCACCCTCTGTCTCCTGCGCTGCAGCCAGAGGCAACAACAGCTGCCTTTGGTTTTCATCGTTTGCATTGGTACTCTTTGCTGGAAGAGGGGCATGCAGGGAGGCACAAACACCCCTCTGGAAATACAAAAGTCTCACAGGGTTGTTCATTTCCATGGGCTCATGAGCAGCTGCTTGTGCCAGAATGTGTGCTGTCCTCAGAGAAACCATAACCCTGAGTAAGAACAGGCCGATGTGTGGCACAGAACCCCAGCCCAGCCTGCAGGTTTGCCTGTGGTCCCTCCAGCGAGGTGTGTTTGAGCTGCTTGCTCCCTTTTTGCTGAGGGGAATAGTGTGCATCAGGACAGCTGCGTGCCTGAGTGAGGAGAGCACCCTCAGCAGGATGCTTGCAGCCCTCACTGCTCTGGTTGGTCTGCAGAGTGAAGACCATCCCAAAGTTCAGGCAGATGCGTGTTTGTTTACAAGGATAGCTTTGGATTTAAATGCCCAGTCAATTAGCTCTTGTGGTTTGCTAGCAGGGCGTTATTGATGGTGTTGTCCCCCAAGCAGGATCTGTGTGCTCTCAGGGGGGCTTTTGTGCAGGTCCCTGGGGTGGAGCACTGCAGCATGCAGGATGTGGCTCTGGCTCGCCTCTGACCGCAGGGCTGGCGGGGCTGCTGGGAATGGATGATAAGCTGCTGGAACCAGCCGAAACCACAATGTATGCCTGCACTTCTTTGGGGAGTCCACAACGATAATGAAGTTTAATTTGGTGTTGCTGGATAAGCAGCACTAATTTACAAACTGGCTCCTGCTGAGCGATCCACTCACAAAGTTTTATGGGAGCACTGCAGGCCTTAAAAAACAGAGGGAGCTGGATGCAGTGTTTGAAGGTGACCTGCATCCTTCTTTAAGCACCTGAGCAACTGTAACCAGCAAAGGCCCTGGTGTTCAGCAGGACAGAGCTGCTGCAAATGAGTCCAGCTCCTTGCTCCACAACTGTTGCTCCCAGATTTCTGCCAGCACCACAGGGCAGCTCCAGCTGAAGGCTCACTGGGAGGGGGCAGCTCTGCTGTGCCTGTCCTGCCTGGTGGCCTCAGTGTGCGGCTCAGCCCAGCCACCCGCAGGTGCTGCCTCTCAGCCTAACAACCTCCAGGTGTGGGCACTTACAGGGCGAAAGTGCTTAAGCTGAGCAAGCCCAGATGCACCTCATCAAGGAATTAAGTGGCTGCATACGGTGTAGGTCATCAGCAACGCTCTGCCCGCTGAGCGGGGCTGGTGGAAGGCAGTCCAGCGTGCTGCGCTGCTCGGCCCGGTCCCACCGCTCCCCTCCCGGGGCAAGCGGCAGCGCGGAGCCCGCGGGCCGGAGGAAGGGGAGGAGGCGGCCGAGCCGCTGCCCGCCGCGGGCTGACATCAGCCGGAGGAGGGGCCTGCCCGCGAGTTTCTTGGCTCGGCGCATCACTTCCCGCCGCTGCCATACTCCGGTGCCCGGTGCCGGGCTGCGGCTCGGCGGGGCCGGCGCCCATGGCGGGTGCGCCCGGAGGGGACAGCCCGGGCTCTGCCGCCCGCCGGCTCTATTCGAGGTGAGCGGGGACGGGAGCGGCGCCCGGGGCGGGGAGCGTGGCCCCGGCAGCCTCAGCCCCCGCCCGCCGTTCCCGGAGCTCTGCGGCCGCGGGGACCGGAGCGGAGGGGGGGAGAACGGGAAGGCGGCAGTGGGTGTTCCGGGGCGCTGGGTGCGGGAGGGGAAGGAGCCCCGGCTGTGGGAAGCTGTTGCATGCTTGAGGAGAAAGAAGGAACAGAGCGAAAGACTCGAGGGAGAAAAGCCGCTGTGGGGTGTGGGGGTCGCTCGGTGTGGGGCGTGGTGGGGGCTGGCGCTGCGGGGAGGGGGCTGTGGGTCCCCATGGCACCAACACGCCGTGCTTTGTGCTAAGGGCAGTGATGCTCAGACCGTGCCCACGGTGGGCGTTTGCACTGCAGGCTCTCGGTTACGTTACAGGGACTTGGCTCCCCGCACTTTGGGTGCTGCCCGAATTCACACAGCTTCGGGCTGACTGCTGCTCGTGCAAAGGCCGTGCGTTGCCTGTTCTTTTCATCCGGTCCAAAAACCAAAAAGTCTGAATGGGAGTCAGTTGGAGGCCTCCCAGCATTACCTGCAGCATCGCTTACTCTGCTTGTCCTCACCATGTTTTGTTTCTCCTCTAGTAGTCAGAAGTGGGGGCAATGCAATATCTGGACTACAGGGGGGAGGAAAGATCACTTGGACTGCATGCAGCACACCAGCACGTTATCAGCTCTTCTCCCTGCTTTGCAATAATTTTCTGCACAACTGTTGGCTTCTGCAGTGTTTACTAACTTCTCTTGATTGTGTTGTAAACAGTCTCCATCTCACTCATTAATGTCACTACAGCTGTACCTGACCTGAATGTGCAGTGGGCAATTACAGTGCTCTCTCAGAGCGCAGGGGATCCTTCTGGAGAAGACAACGTTCTCAGAGGTGGAAGGATTGTTGGTTTCCTGATGTGGAGGGCAGGGGGTTACAGCAGGGTAAGCCAGAGCTTGCAAGGCAAATCGGGGGGAAGAATTCCACCTCTGGAATGGACTTTGCTCTGGAATGGCTCCTGATCGTTTTGCACAGGTGTCCAAAGAATCACATAGAAAGTTCTCATTGTTTTCTGGGTGCTGAAACATGTAAGGTAGTGAAAACCTTGTGAAGTCCATTCTTCTATAATGTTGGAAGTAGGGATGTGTTCTTTTCATTCGAGAGGAAAGAAAGCAATACAAAACTTGTGGGCTTTTTCTTAAGATGCAATTGGAGGCACTGCTGCACAACTGTCTGCAGGCCTCAGCAGTTGCTGGTGTTGGAAATAGCAGCATGGGAGTGCTGGTTCTCTTCTGTCAGCCTATGCAGTCAGTCTCAGAATACGACCCCCCCAAAACACCAGGATAACACCTCTAAAATAGCTGTGCTGCATAATGGGTGACCTGAGCACAGAGCATGTGATAGCTTAGCATGTGGTGTTGGTTTGGTTGATGTCTGCCAGGGGACACTGAGCAACTCACAGCTTAGCTGTTTGTGAGTGGTGCTGTCGCCCTGAGTCGGAGCTGAGCAGAATGCTCGTTCTCTGCTGCAGGGGAAGTCGTTGCTGCCCCAGCCTTGGGCAAGGAGTTGAGGCCTGGTTTAATGCAGGACCTTGGGCATCCCATTGATTCTGCTGCCTCTCACCTTGTGGGACTCGTGGAGACGAGCTCTTTCTGGTGCTACATGTACGAGTTTTGGGAGGGGGATGCACCTTCTGTCTGTGCAGTGCCCAGCACAGTGTGGTCTTCCTTTTATTCTGGCCTCTAGGTGCTGCTGTGATATGGACAGACATTGTCTTGGGAGGATTGGAGATGGGAAGTACTCAGGTGAAGGAGATGGGAGCTGGCTCAGCTTGCATTCCCTTTCTCAAGGCCAGCAATGGGAAGGTCCCAGATGTTGGGTTTGTTCCTGATGCAGCACAGAACAGCACTGTTATTGTGCTGCAGCTACGTGCTGTCAGTGCTATCCCTGGAACACGAGCAGGCACATCTCAGGCCTTGTCTCCTTGTATTCTGGCCTCCCAGCCCTGCTGCCCTCCCCTCTCCAGCAGATCCAGCTTTCTGCCACCAGAGAATAGAAAATGTGTATTTTTTTGTACTGATGTGGCTGAGCTTTTTGCTGTTCTGTATTTTTTTGCACTTTAGGTGATGTCCAAACTTGTATTCTGCTTTCCTGAAGAACAAGTTTGGACTCAGGTCTTACATGGCCGGAAGCCCTTGGCAGCAAGTTCCTTCGGGTGGAGGGATGTCTTATTTAACTCTTGATGCTGTTCTGCTTTAGGAACAGTTCTATCTCCAAACTGCTCCTTGGCTGTACCTTGTTCCCCTCTCCCATGTGTCACTGACCAGCTCCCACAGCTCCAAGCAACATCCCTGTGACAAAAACACACCAACCAAAGCAGAGAAACAAAAACGACTCCTGTGTGGGCTGCAGGGCCTGGCCGCAAAGAGGGTCCTGGGCTATCGATACATGTACATGTATTGCCAGAGGGAAAGCTTTCCCACTTGCTGAGCTTCTCTCCCCTTTAGGATACTTTTAGTTAAATGTTACTCAGTGGAGCTGATTTTCAGAGCAGGATTAGCAACAAAGTGGCATAAGTTGGATTTTTTTTCCCTTCCACCGAGCTAAGCAGGCGTGATCTTGCAGGAAGGACACCCGTGTTCAGAGCCAGCTCTGCCTGTTGTCCAGTGCAATGAACCAGTGTGTAACAAACACGCAGCCTGACAGGTACCCCCCCTCCCACCCCCCAGTGCTGCTGTGGGGAACAGGGAAAGGCACTGCAGCTGCTCTAACAATGCCCAGCAATGTTGTGCAACCACCTAGGGAAGGAAGTGAAAAATTATCATTACGATGCAGTTTCAAGGGCACTATTAAATGAGCAGGTTGTAGCTCTGCCTTGTACTTAGCTGGCTTGTCCTGGGGTGGAGCGACAGGGCAGAAAGGCCTGGCAGCAGCTGCAGCCTTGGCTCACCCCCAGGCGTGGGGTGAGATCTTAGAGCTGCTGCTTTGAGGCACTGAGCCCCCAGGGTGGGTACCCAAACCCCAAGGCAGTGTCATGTCCCCATCCCATGTGTGCCTGGCTGCTCCCTGCCTCATGGAAGCCTGGGGATGGGGGAGTGCTGAAGTGTCTCATTGGTATCTGATTGCTTTTATGTATTTTGGAGGAAATGATAATAAGACCCCTCTGCAAGGCCACAGGTGTTGGAGCAGTAGCACAAACTCTGAATGAGCTACTTGGAAGGCAGTGCTGCTATCTGATCATCACCTTCAGGGTAGAAATCCGTAGCTTAAAGTCTTCTACTCCCAGTTTTCCTCCAGTGAGAGCACTTTGCCCAGGGATGACAGGCAGTGCAGCCATAGGCCTCTCCCTTCTCAGTGAGAGTAGGAAGGATGCAGCTGAAGAAGTTTCCTCTGCTGTAAGCTGGGAGATCTGTGCAGCTGAAAGAGCTGCTGGAATGTCTGACAGCTGATGGTCTCATCTCCTTTCCTGCTCCTCTCTACCCCTCACGTTCCCCTGGGGGTCTGGGGCTGATGCATCAGCTCTGGATGCTGCAGGAGAAAGATGAAGGGAATAGGCGTTTTCCCCATTTTTAAGCCTACGTTCATACCAATAACATAACTCCATATAGGAGCCATTTCATGTTGAGCCCTGGCTCCACACGAGAGCAGATGTTCTTACTTGGAAACTGCTTTTAAAAATGTATGGATGAAACGCAGTGCCGCCAGTCGATGCGCACAGTTTGCTCCCCGAGCTGCAGCAAACGCCGGCTGCGCTGTGCCCATGGGATGCAGCTCTGGAGGTGTGCAGTGCTGCACACGGGCTGCTCCTGTGGGAGCAAACATCGCCTCCAGCCATGCAGGGCTCTGCTGTTGAGCCACAATGGGAGCTGGGGAAGTTTGTTGATTCGCAGCCTTGCTTGTGCTGCGTGCCCTGGTCAGCCTGCAAAGGGATTTCACTTGCAGTGGGATTGGATTGCAGCGGACCCAGGGCAGCGAGATGGGGTTGGCTGTGGGGTTTGTGAGCGCTGTGCCAGCACAGGGAGCTGTGGTGATGTGCTCCCAAAGGGAAGCTGTGGCTCACAGCTGGGGCAGGTGAGTGTTGTGCATGTGTGCTTTGCTGACCACAGGGCTGCACCTGCTTGGTGCCCAGCAGCTCTCCTGTGATCCGTGCTGCAGTGTTGGAGAGCGCAAAGAACAGCCTTGTCTGTGAGTGTCCATTTGTGCCTGAGGAGAGCTGGAAAATGCCAATTAATGTTCATCTCTCTGGGACTGTCTGTTAATTACTGTCATCTGTAGTTTGTTCTACAGTAGTGGCCAATGTCCTGTGCTGCTGTACAGGAGTGAGTGGGCTCTGGGAGGGCTGCATCCGTCCCAGGCTCCTGCAGTGCTTAGCAAACATGAGTATTTCATTGCAGCCTTCCTAGGAAGTTCTGCTGCTGTTTGCAAGGGTGAGAATCTGCACATCCTTTGGGGTGAAGGAGAATGCGGGTGGCAAAGCTGGGAGCTGAGTGTCCTGACTCCCACTCCTCCCCTCCCAGCACTTCCTCACCCACACCAGCAAGGTTGACTGTGGGTTGGAAGCACTGGGTTGGTGTCTGAGCAAGCCGTGCAGTGCAGTCTTGTGCTGCACGATGTGACAATGGAGCTGCTGTTCTGCTTAACGTGGAGGGGGGACAGGAGGTTGTGAAGGAGGATGTTGTGTGCCTGGGGCACTGAATACCAGGCTCTGCCTGTCTGCAAGGTTGCCCTGCAAATGTGCTGGGAGTGCTGCACCCTGTGGGCTGTGCCAGAGGGAAGGAGCAGCGGGGTGGGGTCTGGTGGCCCTGGCTGCATGGAGTCTGTCTCTTGGCTACTGTGGGAGGTGGAGGGAAACTGTATGTCCTCAACACCCTGGGAGGCCCCTGTTGCTGCTGAGCTCTTGTGAAGTTATCACAGCTGATGCTGTACCAGAAATTAACCCCTTCCAAAGCAGCTATCTTCTGTGGGGGTTGTACTGTGCAAATGATACTGAGGGCCATATCTTGCTGCAAGACATGGATGCCATCAGACCTGCCTTGTTTACGGCCAGGCTCTCTGCAGTGTGAAGGCAGAAATATGAGCCTCACTGACTAAACGGATGAGAATCTCTTCGTGTGTATTGCTCTCTTTTTCTGGCAAATCAATGCTCCTGGTTTCAGGGAGGAGCAGCGTGCTTAGGGCAGCCCTTGGGCTGGCTTCCCATGGCAAATGAATTGGGACTTGCACATTAAGTGCAGATGGATGTACTGGAACTGTAAGAGGCCATGTGAGCCTCGAGGCATTTCCTGGCCTGCTTGTCCCTCTGAGTGTCCAAGCTCCTGATCTGATCTAAATAATAAACCACATGAGCTCACAGTAACATGCCCAGAATTTTAAGGCTGCAGGCCTTGGCCAGTGCTCATACTGACTGCTTCCATCAGGGCTGTGATGCAGGGCGAGCCAGCACGAGGAGGTGGGTGATTGGAGGCTGTGGTTTGGTGCTTTGCTGGAGAAACAGTGGCTGTTGTCATCAGCACCCATCCCTTTTGTGTGCGCTGCTGCAGAACGTGTGCTTCCTTCCATAATGCTGTTCTTGGGTGGGAAACTGTCCTCAGCTGTGACACCAAGCCTTGGTGTCCTGCCCTTGTGTGGGACTGCACTCCTGCAGCTTTGGGAAGGGCAGGGAGTGCGTGCAGCCTCAGCTCCAGACAACTGAGTCATCCACCAGGGCTGCCCGCTCTCCCTGCGCCGGTTGCCTGAGGCGAACATGGCACGGCAACAGGAGATGTAAATATGCACACACACACACACTTGCCTGCATGGGAGAGAAAAGTAACAGCTCCAAATGGGATTGGAATTTAAAATTGGAAATATTACTGAGCAAAGCTGTGTGTGCTGGAGGCTGTGGCTGCTCCTGAAGGCTCCTGGAAGCTGCTCAGACCTGGTGGTGTTCCTACGTGTGCGCCTGATGCAGTGAGGTGAGGAGCTCTTGTCACCCCTCTGTCCTCCTATCCCTGCTGCCTGTGCTCCTGGGGTGTGTTTCCCAGCGCTGCCTGGTGCTGTGCCTTGTCTTTATCTCTTTATCTCTCTGCCAGATGAAGATGTCTCTGCAGAAGCAGATTTTGCTGAGAGCATGCATTATTGAGGAGCCAGTATAAAATGAGCTCCCTTGTTTTGGTCATGTGTGTAACCCTGGTGTTATCTCCTCCCCTCTTTAGCAGCATAAAGAGAGAGAGGAGCAGTGAGTTCCTCAGTGCTACAGAGCAGACTGTGTGCTGCATAGAGCCATTGCAATAGCTGGCAGGTTGCAAACAAAGGCTTAACAAAAATTGGTCTGTGGAGGGGTCTGTGCTGCTCATTCCTCCTGGCTCCTCAGCTGTGTTCTTCTATCAAGCAGGTAATAAATGGTAGAATATTAAACCTGTGGCTTCTTCCTTTCTATGTGCATGGTAATGAATACTCGCCATGCACTGAGACTGCAGCAGCAGGGAAGAAATGTGGGAGAGGGAGAAAATGAGATTGGATGTTAAAGGCATGAGGAGCACAGCCTGAGGAAGGCTGGTTTGGAAAGGGGACTCCGTTTCCTACTGAAATGGGATTCTGCCTCCCAGCCAGCAGGCATGGCTATAGGAGAGGTGCACAGCCAGCTCAGTAAGAGGATCTGCTGCTCCTTCTCTGAGTTGTTTTTCTGAAGAACATCACTGGTAATTGACCTTTCAGAACGCTGTTCCTCTAATTTGGATTCCCCAGCTGCTGGCAGCTCCTTGCCTGGGGTTCTGGCTGTGCTGAGCCCAAAGCAGCATCCCATCTCACTGCCTTGGGCAGGGTGTGTGATGCTCATTGTTTTGTGATAATAAGGAGGAAATCATTAGGGAAATTACTAATGAGTTTGCCATATCCAAGAAACAATGTGTTTATACAAATCCCTGCTATAGAAGGGCAGTACCAGGGTCTATACCTGCAAAGATGAGCTGTGCTTTGTTCTGTGAGGCAAACTCGCAGCATGACGTGCCTGCATGCTGTTAACATGGGGTTATTGGGTTGGCATTGGTACTGCCTTGTTGGAGCAAAACCTCATGCGATGCAGTATCTGTCCATGAGCAGGGATTTGCCTCCAAGCTCTTGTTCCATACAGCTGTTCATTGCAGTGCTGCCAAGTGTTTCCAAGGCAGGTGCTATCTGTGAAGCTATGCTAGGACAGAAGTGCTAAAAATTCTGGGCAAAGCAGCAGAGAGTGATGCTGAACGATGCTCTGGAAGGAGGAACACCAGCTTGCAGAGTGCTGGAGCTCCAGGGTATCCCATAGAGCTGACAGACACTGATGCACAGTGCTAGACAGTGGGTCTGCTCTGCTCGGGTTGGCAAAGCAGTGCGTAATTCTCACCTTGCATGTGAGCTGTGCTGCTGTGAGGCCTGGCTGGCTGGGAGTGCTGCCATGCTTTGCCTTATGGGTGTGCAGATTAAGCTGATGGTGCACGTGGGTTTTCCATAACGTCACCAAGAACCCAAAAGCGCTTTTGCTGTGGTTCTGCTGAGTCTGGGTTTGCACAGAGGGGCTGCAGAAGCTGTCTAGGGATGCTGGTGGGGGCTAGGGGCTCCCTGGTAGGTATTGGAGCTCTCAGGGGAGCTGCTTCCTTTTCAGACATGTGGATGTTGTGTTTAGGAAACCCAGGGGGTGGCCTGTGGCTGTGAAACAGCCATGGGGAACAGCAGTGTTGGGGCTGCTGCCACTCAGTTGCTGTGCTGCTGCTGATTGCTTTTTGGTGGGTCCTGCAGAGGAGGGCCGTGTCTGTGCTGTTCCTATCATTAAGGTCACATTTAACCCCTTCCTATGGGAGTGCTGGTGCTCCAGAGGTCTCTGGGTGAGCTCTGATTGCTCAGCAGCTCCCTGACTCATGGTCTGGTGGCTCAGGAGCTGCTTTTGGAAGGATCCCAAAGGCCTCTCCTGGTGCAAAGTGCTTGGCCAGGGGCTGAGAGGAGCAGGAGAGACAGAAGGGAACAGAACCAGTTGGCTGTAGGTTGCTGAGGACTCAGTGGAAAAAACACACTGTGAACTTTGCTATCATTACCTGTTACCCTGCACCACGATGCTCTGTTTGCAGGTTGGCAGCTCACATTGGTCTGCGGGCAGGACAGAGGCAGCTGTTGGAGCTGGGCAGATGTAGGCAGGCTGAGGCTGCCTGCAGGTGGGGGCTGGCAGGCAGGGGTTAGCCGGCAGGGGTTAGGCACGTGGTGGTCCCTATCCTTGCTGGCACTTGGCAGCATCTCTTCACTGTGCAGCGGTTTTCCTGAGTCTGTACTCCAAGGCAGGAGCAGCTGGCAGCTGAGAGGAAGGAGAAGCCATTTTCAGTGCCAAACTTGGTGTGAACACACCCTTGTGTGTCAGTGGGAGAAAGAAGTTGAGCAGCACAGGAAGAACGGAGTAAGCGGGTCAGCTGTCCTCACTGTATCGCTGCTGATGAGTCAACTGCTTGTAAACATGGTAGGTTTTGATGTGTGCTGTAATTGGAACTCTGTTTTGTAGCAGGAGCAGCATGCCGATTTAAATCGCAGCGTATATTTTAGTGAGAGGAAGCGCTGACCCAACTGCCAAAGCAACATTATAATGAAAAGCCATTCAGACTGCACGTCCTCTGTTGCCCTCTGGTTTCTGGAAGTGACTGAAGGAAATAGCACTCTGCTTCTGGAGAAATCATCCCCTGAGTGTTGTTTTGTTGCTGCGTGATGGATTAATTTCATTGATGGCATCAGCCCTGTGCAAGAGAGCTGCGTGCTTGTGGGGAGCTCAGAAGCTTTCCTGGTTGTGCTGAGAGCAGTGAGCTCGTCTGATACACGCAGTGACCACGCTGCACATCCTGCTGCAGCAGGGCTCTTCCTGAGGGGGAGCTCTCCTGCACTGTCCCTCTTCCAGGGCCCTTTGCTTGGTCCATAGCTTTCCGTGGATCTGCTCAGTTTGGGAGTCAGAACATTTTTTAGTGGATTGATGTCTAAATTGGAACCTCCTTAATGGTCATTCTCTTCGTCCCTGTGAGGTTTTTACATCTTATTTAAGTGTGTTGAGTCTGGGTAGTGAGTGAAACCATTAACCAGGATTAGCTGAAATTCACATTTGCACCTTAATCCCAACTGAGCCATCTCCATTGCTGCCAGTTAATTACATCCCATCGTGACCCTTTTGATGTTCGAGTGATTTTGGAGTACCATAGCTTAAGCTTGTTCCATGGCATCTGGGAAGTGGAATCTTTAACAATATAAAAGCAATAGGCACAATTGCACTTTGTTCTGCTCCTGCTGCAGGAGGTGCTGTGCTGGGCTATTCCATATAGTCACCTCCTGTAAGTCCCTTACTCTGCTGCTTTGAGCCCTGGGCTCTGGACCTTGCATTCTCTTCTCCCCTGCCAATCCTTGTGGGTTTGCTGTTGGGTGGGCACTGCTGAGGCTGGGAGGTGCCTGGAGCAGGGAGCAGTGGGTGCCACGGGCTTCTGAGCAGGCAGTGGGGGGGTGGATTCACATTGCTGCTGCTGATGCGGCTTGTTGGAGCCACCAGGAATTGAAATGGGGTTTTATTCAGCTCTGCTAATCAGAGGGTGAATGCAGCTAAATACAGCTGTCTTCCTCGCTGTCATTTGGTATTTATTAGCAAATATGCAGTGGAATTGAATTCCTTGTAAGTACTTTGCAGCTAACGGTAGGTGGCAATTAACTGAAATGAGTACTGTTGAGCACGGATGCTACCATCAGTGAGTGGAAGAGGAGGTATGGAGCCAGCCCCAGCAGCTTCCAGAACACCCTGTTGTTTTCCCCCTTTGGATTCCCTTTATTGAAACTGCAGTGAAAATAACTTCTTGTGTGCCTCAGGCTGCCTGCTTCTGCCATGGGTAGCTTGGGCCTGTGCTGTTGTGTGTGTGAGCAGGGAGAGGACAAATAGGAGTTATCCATGCAGTGTTTGGCAAGGGAAAAGCAAAGATTTGGGAAGAGTGGGTGGTTGGGGTACTGCACTGTAGCTCCAAGAGTCGTGTTCCCCCATCTGGGGACCTGGATCATCACAGAGATCCTAAAGATAGAGCTGTTTTGACAGCAAAGGTGATCACTGTTAATGGCACTGGTAGCACCTGGTGCTGTTCTGCTTTGCTTCTTGCTTGGCAGTGTTCTCAACATTCCTGGGCCCCTCGCTGTCTTCTCTGTACTGAAGGTGTTGCTCTATGAGTCCTTGTGCCTCATCTGTGCACCCCTTGTGAAGGAACATCTTTTGCTCTCTATTCTTTCAGTATCTTGCCAGGCAGCCAAAAGGCAGTCTGTGCTGCGCTGTCATTAGCTGCTGTCTGACAGTGATGGATGACCCTGCGAGATCTTGTTTTTAACAGCAAGATCAGCCCTTCCTGTTCTTCTCAGCTCTTCCTGCCTTCAGATCACAGCTATCCTCCTGAGAAGAAGTTAAGGCAGAGGGAAGGGGCCCTTCTGCCTGCTGTGTGCCAGCAGTAATGCCCGCTCCTGTTGCAAGGCACAGCTGTTGCAGTGATGGGGCTGAGCAGTGCACAGTGCTGTGCCATTTGTGTCCCCCAACGGAATACAGTGCAGATTGCAGAACTCATCACTGGCCAAACAGCTTTATGCTTGGCCTCTGATGGCTTTTGATAAATCTGGTCTTTTTGTTGTTGTTTCTTAGATGCTTGCATTGCCCCACGTTAGGTACCTTTTGCATAAGGAGCCAAGTGCCCTCAGAGCTGCCCTGGCTGCAGCCCAGTGGCTGTGTGCATAGCTCACGTGCAGTGCAGCTATAGGACCTGCTTGGTGCTCCCACTGGGAACTGTTGCTGGGACCCTGCCCAGTGCACACAGCACTGTTCTGATTCCTACATTACAGTCGGGGTCTTTAAAACTCTATCCTGACCTGGCTGGATTTGACATGTTCAGTCAACTCCATGCATTCAGGGAAAATCATTTTGCTGTGCTTGTGCTCTTGCTGTGAGCTGGGAAGGCCACCAGGCTCTCCTGAATGCCCATGGTCTGGGATATGTTCTGCCACGTGGGAGTCCTGCCTGTCTGGAAGAAGGTGCAGATCTCTGAGTGTGGCTTGCACTTAGAGCAGGGGCAAGGCTGCTCCTTTGGTCTTCATTGTCCTTCTGTTTTTCTCCCCCATACTGTGCTATTAGTAAAGAGGTTGCATGCACTGGAGTTGCATTTACAAGCTTTGACGTCTTAGCTGTAGAAGGAAGAAAAGCAGCTCGTGTTCTGTAGAGTCACCTCTGAACCACACCATATGGTCCAGCCCAGCTTCTCAGCAGCAATTTGCTGGCTCAGGAAGGAGTGAATCTTCTTTTCTGGAATTAAGGACGAGCAGTAGGTGCTTGCTGAGGTGGTACGGGCCCAGGCACTCTGCCTGGGTGTCAGCACAGGGTGAGGGGATGGAGGGCTGTGCCTTCTCATACGGGGTTGTTTAGGAGCCCAACTAACTGGGCTGTTGTGTGGTGTGTGGGATCTGCTTTCTGCTTGGTCCAGCCTCTGGGAGCTGCTCACACCATCCCTGGAGCTGACGGATGAGGCCTCTTCAGAGTCTGTTGAGCTGCTGTGCGATTCTGCCCAGAGACGTCCCTGCTCTGGAGCAGCTCTGAGCTCCTCTCCTGATGAGCAGAGATGTCACTGCTGCAGCCAGAGCTCCTGGTGCTGCACATGGGCAGGAGCGGCTGATGCAGCCACAGAGGCAAAGTGCTGTGGGAAGAAACCAATTCCAAAAGGAGCTAGGTGCTTGCCTTGGACCTGATCATCTCTTGGGCACATCCACAGCCCTTCTTCTTTGGGCAGCGCTGAACATGTGAATGATCCAGGACTCCCTTTTGTTTCTGGATTTTAGCTGTGGACTCGCCTCTCCTGTACATAAACCAGCAGATAACAAAGGATATTCTTCTATTTAGAGGGAAGAAGACATTACTTTCTCTACGTTTTTCAAAGCAAAAGCAGCGCTCTTCCCCTCTCCTTCTGAGGGCAGCGTACAGGAGAGGGAAGAAGTGAAGCATAAGTGAAGCTCTGGACTCCAGCATCTTGCTGGTAACACTGCCCAAGTGGATGGAGTGAAAACTGGAGAGCAGCACGTGTTGTGTGAATGTGAAGATGCCATCAGCATCTTCCAAACCCCAGCTCCCCCTGGTGAGCTCTGCAGTGAGAGCTGTCTGCAGGACCGTGCCTGGCGGCCCTCAGGCCCGTTGCCTCCTCCTGCCCGTGGGTTTGGAGCTCTGGGTTTATGTCCAGAAAATGCGCAAGCTGCAGAAGAAGAGGTAGGAAGGGGCTCGGGGGCTTTGTGGGAGGAAATGGGGCTCCCACTTGTCTGTCTGACTCAGTTTATTTGAGGCTGGTTCATATTGGCTCACTTGAATGGCAGATGCCCCTCTTCTGCTGAAATAGCCCTCGTTGTTTCTTACAGTTCAGCTCCGGCCAACGGAAGCTGCTGGGCACACAGTGGTTGGATGTGTGAGGCTGTTTGTTGCTGAACATTTAGTTGTTTCCTGTGCCCTTTGTGTTGTGTTTCTGAGTGCTTTTAAAGCCTGCGGTGACCGAATTACACACTGCGTCGCTTCCTGGAATTAGCCCTGGCTGCGGGAAGGGCAGGCGAGTTGCAGGAGCGGGTTGTGTTTCTGTTTAGCATTGCTGTCTTCAGCTCCTGTCCCTTCACATGGCAGCAGAGGCTTGGCTGAGCATGGAACAGCCTCCCTTCCCTCCCTGGTGTGCTGAGGTCCCGAACCGAGCAGTGATGCTAATTAGATAAGGCAGACATGCTGCTGAGCAGCCTGTTCAAGGGCAAACAGATTTCCATTAGGCTGCGTGCACTGGAGGGCCGTGTCACTGCAGTGTGCCTGAGCACCAGGAGAGCACTGGGGAGTGTGAGTGTGCACAGGTGTGTGTGCCAGGGCAGGGCTGGCCATGCTGTGTGCTTCTGGCAATGCTTCCACCTGCAAATGGAGGCTGAGCAGGATGCTGCTCTTGGAGTACTCAGCTGGGCTCTGTAGTTGCAGGGTGTGCTGTGTTGTGGGCTGGGGAACCATCACTGTTCAGATCACACAGTAGTTGTGGTCGGTCCATGACTGCAATGGCATGAATTAGGCAAGCTGCTCTCCAGCTCTGTTTTTAGACTCTACGTTGGGTGAACTCAGGCTGCTAAAGAGAGCCTGGTTATTGGGATGAGCTTTGGTTGTTGAAATGTGAAATGAAATTACGCAGAGTGTGCTTCTGTCTGCAGCCTCCCAGCTGGAGCCCAGCCTTCTGTGACAGTGGCTCCATCCCCCCCATTTTGAGTCCTTTCAAGTTTCTTCTCTGTTAAGTTGCCTGAATTTATTTTTGTTCATTTAGGTGTTCTTTTTCTTTCTCCAGTCCCAAACCTTCTTGGGGACTGCTGGCAGTGCCTGACAGGGACACCAGATTCCTGCTCTAGTGGTCTGCAAACCACACAGCTTGCCATGATCCCGCAGTGGGCCCCTTGAACTCAACATGCTGCAGCAGAAGCTCGTTCTTACTAATTTTCTTGTGGCTTGGCTCAATGATCTGTGGAGAGGAGCTAAATATTTTTAGTACCAACAGTTGAACGTTTTCCTTTTTGCTGTATCAAACGGGTTCAGGCACAGAGCAGTGCTGTGCTGGCACTGCAAGCAGCCTTCTTGCACAAGCAAAATAGCCCCTTGGGTACAGGCTGTGGAGGAGCTGTGTGGGTTGAGGTGGGAGCTCTCAGGGGTTGTGAAACAGCTCCTTTCTCCCTGCTGTTATGTGGTGGCCTTAGGGACCAAAGAGCAGTGAGATGGGGGAGGTTGCAGGGCCGAGCCTGGATGTGTTGTGAGGGTGATTTTGGGGGAGGCATCTCCCAGGGCTCCACGTGTGCCTGTACAGGAGGCAGCAGTGGGGCTGCGGCTGTCCCATGTGAGTGAGTGCGTTGTTCTCCATCTGCGTAGCACAGCTGAGCTCCCTGCAGTGCTGTTATGCTGAGAATAGAATAAAAATCTCCTTTGGGTGTTCATCATCTCCTGTCTGACCCTTGCTTTTCAGACTCGGGATGAGTGAGCTGTAATTTTCAGAGCAGACGTCTGCCTTTGACCGATGTGGCTTTGAGTTTTTAAAATACATGAAACAGAAAGGAAAAAAAAAAAGCCAAAAAGAGCAGAGAAGGCTCTGAGCAGAGACACAGGAACACACTGCATCCATCCCCCCCTCGTGCAGGGCTGACTTTTCAAACACAAGCTCTCATACGTGTGCCCTGTCCTGGTGGGTGCGGGGCTGCTCTGAGCTCCTGGGGACGGCTGCGATGTAGGACTAGGCGGGGAGGAGGGCGTTCCCTTCCCTCGAGGCAGTGGCAGCAGCCTGGCTCCTCTGCTCACAGCCCAGCTTGCGCTGCTGCCAAAGGTGTTGAGAAACACGAGGATGCCGATATGCGGAGTGCCTGTGGAAAAAGTGACAGGCAGAGCTAATGGAAAGCAGCCCAGCTGCTCAGCCGGGGAGCTCTGCGCAGCCCAGGGTAGCTCTGTTATCCAATAAGGAGGTGTTGGGCTTTGGCTGCCCTCTCTGTTCCCCTGGGGAAGTAGCTTAGACACAAGCAGCCTGAGTGTGAGGCTTCTGTGCTGTGCACCCCCTGGAAGAAGAACAGATGCCATGCTATGATCAGGATGGCAACATGCAATGTGGGCACTGAGAGGCATGAGTTCCTTGTCCTGCTTCCTACCACGAACCCAAGGGCTGCTTGTGGCTGCTCACAGGTGCAGTCTGTAGCTCTGGGTGCTTCTGTCTCACATGCAGGAAGTTTTTCCTGATGCAGTGAATAATTAGATGTATGCTAAATTGCCTTTTCAACCACTGCATGGTGGCATGGGCATGCTGGGTCTAAAATCTCTGAAGGTGAGCATCTTGCTTTTGGCAGAATGGAGGCGTCCTGCCTGGAGCTGGCCCTGGAAGGAGAGCGTCTGTGTAAGGCAGGGGACTTCAAAGCCGGGGCAGCCTTCTTCGAAGCAGCAGTGCAGGTGGGGACAGAGGACCTGAAGACTCTCAGTGCCATCTACAGTCAGCTGGGCAATGCCTATTTCTACCTAAAGGAGTACTCCAAGGCCCTGGAGTACCATAAGCATGACCTCACACTGGCCAGGTAAGCATGTTGGCCGTTCTTCATCCTAATCAGGATTTGAGCAAAGGAAAGTTCCATGGCATCTGAGCCCAACAGCCTGAGGCAATCTGCCCTAGAAATGAGCATCCAAGCTAGCTCTGAGGTATGGAATTCACCATCATATAAAGAACTCAGGAAGCAGGGGAGGGGATATGGACGAGGGTGGCTGGAGCAAGAGCAGGGCAGTGTCTGATTCTTCCCTCCCCAGGCACTCATGGGAAGCACCTGAAGGCATTAGAACTCTGCAACTGAGAAAGCAAAACAGTGAACAAGAGTGTCATCAGAAGCTGGGGACACCTGGACGTGGTGTCCCTACCAAGCAGTGTTTGCTACAACTTTGCTCACTCTAACTTGAATTTTGCCTCCAACAGTTGGTGAATGAATGTCTGTCAGCTCTTTAATACCTTTCCCTTCTTTGGGTCATCTTGTAGGACCATTGGGGACCGCATTGGAGAAGCCAAGGCAAGCGGCAACCTTGGGAATACACTGAAAATACTTGGGCAGTTTGATGAAGCTGTCGTTTGTTGCCAGAGACACCTGGACATCTCTCAGGAGCAAGGAGACAAGGTAACTGCTTCATGGCATCCAGCAGGAAACTCTTCCTATCTTGAAAATTAATCCACCTTCAAGCCCCAGCAAATGATGACGTGGCGGAGGTGGGCCCTGATAGGAGCTGGGATGTCAGACTCTCCCTTCTGACTGCATCTGATGCTGCTGATAGGAAAAGCTGGCATGGCAGTAAGGGTGGTAAAGGAGAATGTGGGCTCCCTGGCTTTGGCTGAGCATTTCTGTCCAGCAATGGAAAGGGCCATGTTGGGATGGGGAGAGTAATGCCTTGCTGCACCTTGCTCTTCTTCCTTTTAGATAGGTGAAGCCAGAGCACTCTATAACATAGGAAATGTTTACCATGCGAAGGGAAAGCATTTATCTTGGAACATGGCCCAAGACCCGGGCTACCTGCCTCAAGAAGTCAAGGAGACGCTACAGAAAGCTTCAGAATACTATGAGTAAGTATTCGAGTGTGGCCACCCCTTTGTGCTGCAGGGAGCTGGCATCAGTCACTGATAAAATGCTGTTACCAAGCAGGAATATTCCTCCAACTGTGAAGGGCCAAGGTACACTAAGAAATCCTTTTCAAGGAAGGCAAGGGAAGGACTGCATGCTTTTATAGAGCTTGAGCTAGAGCTTTTCCTACTACTGCCTTAATAAAAGCCTTTGCAGCTTGGCTTTGCATGCACTAAAGTTCAATAGTCTGCTCCTTCTCAGTCTGGGAGGAGAGCTTCTGCAGCCCCTGCTGCTCTCTGCTGGCCTTGGTGGGAATGGATCCCTGTGCGCCTCTTGCTGTGGCCACAAACAGAGCTGCTTTTCCCTTGAAGCCACGTTTCCCCTTTAAGGGATCTGTAGTTCATCCTGCTGTAACATCCTTCCCTTTCTTAAACAGTTGTAAAGTTCCCTCTGATGTCCAGCACAGGAAGGTTATTGCCAGACTTGCATTTAGGCCAATGGCTTTCTCCTGCCTACCTCAGCTTTGTTCCAATAATGCAGGTGTTTTTTCAAGTAGCCTTTTTATATGAAGAGAATACCAAGATCTTCTGTTGTTCTCCTCATCTGAGGGTGTGTTAGTGCTGATGTATGGCTCACTAGCCTTTCCCCAGCGAGTGATGCATGTTGCACAGGCAGTGATAAGATTTGTGCCAGCCAGGAGTTCTGTGTGTGCTGGGAAGAACCACAGCAAGGGAATATGGATCTTCCCTTATCCCCAGGTTCATTCCTGCCCTGCTGGGGGTAATATCTCTTCTGATGCTCGTAGCAACCCTTGTGGTGTGGAGTGGCTGTGGGAGGACAAATATTGCTCTGCTTCCTTGCAGGAGGAACCTGTCCCTCGTGAAGGAGCTGGGGGACAGAGCTGCACAGGGCCGTGCTTATGGCAACCTTGGCAACACGCAGTACCTGCTAGGCAACTTCAGAGAAGCCATCGCCTTCCACAAGGAGGTGGGAGGCACGTGGGGATCTTCCTGGGGGCTGGGAGGGCCAGTAGGGAGCCGACTTTGTGCTCAGCTCTGGGGGCACAGATCCCCATGTGAGTCAGCCCCTGCCCTGATGTGCTGTGCTGCCTTTCTGCATTCCTCATCAGCACCTGATGAGCAGTGCAAGGGAAGGGTGCTGCAGGCTTGGAAACCAAAGGAGACTTCTAAGGGTGATTTGCAGCTGGGCCTAGGAAAGGCTTTTCTGTGCTTAATTTGTGCCAATCTAAATTTTAATAAATGCAAGCCATGAATTTAATTAAGCTGCTGAAAGAGCTGCTGATCAGGAATAATTGTTGTTTGTAGAGCACTGCTACTTTCTGTGAAGCTTTTCGGAGGGGTGAGACGACACAGTCCCTGCCCCAATTCAAACACGTTCTCATTGAGAGCTGACACTGTTTCTTTCAAAGCAGAGGGTGCTGAGCATGTTGGGCAGTCAGACCCTGCCGGAGCTGCTCTGGATGCAGCCCTGATATGCATATGCACCACTGCATTGCTGGATGTGTACTCTTGCAAAACAAGAAGTTAATCTCCCAGCAAAGTTGCTGTGTAACAGAAGCCTGGCAGTGCCAGCCTGTACTCATTAATCTGTCTCTGCTGCAGCGCCTGGCTATTGCTAAGGAGTTTGGGGACAAAGCAGCTGAGAGGAGAGCATACAGCAACCTGGGCAATGCACACATCTTCCTTGGGAGATTTGACATCTCTGCTGAATACTACAAGTAAGTGCCAGGAGTTGAGGCAGACTTGGGGCAGATGTTCCCTGCAAAAGCCCAGGGGATTCATAGGCCTGTGGGGAGGCGATGGGACCTGGTGGCTAACTGCTAATGTGATGCTTGGCAGCAGCAAGCAGTGCCACCACCTGCCAGCTCCAATGCCACGTACACTAAAGCTATGACTGTCCTGTTGTCCTGGGGAGCTGCCCTGCAATGACCAGCTCTCTTATCTCCACCTGTCCAGGAAGACACTCCAACTCTCCAGGCAACTCAAAGACCAAGCAGTAGAAGCCCAGGCATGCTACAGTCTTGGAAACACATACACACTGCTTCAAGACTATGAGAAAGCAATTGAATACCATCTAAAACACCTGGTGATAGCACAGGAGCTGGGAGACAGGTAAGGGAGTGCCTCAAGGGGTGGCTTCTCTGTTCTTGGGCTCTGAGTGCTGTCCTGTCTCAGTTATCTCTTGCTGTGCATTGCTGGAGATGAGGAATAGCAATGTGTAATACTGAAGGTCTTCAGCAGTCTCCCAGGATGTGGTCTTTGGTCCTATCATTGGTCAGGGGAGTAAAAGTGATGTGAATGAGACCTTTATCATCCCACTGAAACCCGGAGATCGTGTCCTTATGGCTGTGCCGCCTTGTTCAGCGTCACTGCCAGCAGCTGTGGGGAGCCGGGTGTCCTCCACTAGATGGAGCAGAGAGACACAAATGGGAGCACCGTGGCACTGTCAGGGCAATACCGGCTCGGGGAAGATCTAATCCCACCCAAGGGTGAATCATGCTGTGGGGGTGCAGCCTGTGGGCTCCTGCATTTCTGGGAACACGCCCCGTGAGCAGAAGGCATTGAACTGGGTGACAAGAAAAACGTTTCAATGCTGATCAACCCGCCCCAACCTCTGAGGAGGGAGTTGCAGTCACGCTGAACCTCCCCCCACACCCCCATGTGCTTTTTTTATCCCTTCACCCCCCACATCTGCACGTTGGCAGGGCTGAGCAGGCTGTGCTGAGCAGTCGGGCTGTGCATGTTGGTGCAAGCAGGTGCTGGAAACAGAGGCACCTGTGTGCTGGGTGAGGGCTGCCCAGAGACATGCTGGTATCCAGCAGGGGGATGTTGCATCCCTGCAGTGTTTTCCCCTTGCTGATGATGCCTTGTGTATCCCTAGAGAGGAACCCATGCAGTGCAGAGCAGATAGGAGCTCTCACTTCTGCTCTGATGCTCGTGTGTGATGTCAAACTGTTCTGGGTCCTTGCTACATCACCTAGCTTTTGGCTGCTGTGGGTACAGCCCCATTTCTGAAACTATTGCTTATCCCCTGACCTCACTGCCCTTAGTGTAAGGGATTAAGCTGCACAGCGTGTTTCATTTTTTAGGAGGATATTCTGTGGGTGAAAGCAGAGCTGGCTCAAGGTGGCCCTGAGGAGGCCATGAAAGGGCTGCTGTGCTGGGCTGGGCTCTGCCCAGGATTTCTGTGGTCAACAGCTTCCTGCCTTGCAGGGTGGGAGAGGGAAGGGCCTGCTGGAGTCTCGGAAATGCCTACGTCTCTCTGGGGAGCCATGAACAAGCTTTGCACTTTGCAAGGAAGCATCTCGAAATCTCCCAAGAGGTAAGAGAGACTAGCTCAGGTCAGAGGGAACCAGTCCTCCCTGGTGAGAAGGCATGTTTTTTTTTCTATCTGAACAGATTGTGGTGTAGTTCTTCTCTAGCTATGGCTGCTCTGTAAATTGCCTCCCTGTCTACTGCTTCGGTGCTGTCCTGCAGAGCTTGGTTGGAAAATATCCTTGTCATGGGAGGCTCCCAGGATTCTGCCTTGTTAATGCTGGTACATCTGCTGCACCTTGCTCTCACCTGATCCTCCTGTGTGAGGAAGGGCTTGGGGAGCAGCTCTCCAGCCTGCTGGCCAGGGTGCTGTGCACACAGCCTGCTGGTAGGACCCCTCTCTCCTGAGCAGCAAGCTGTGAGATCCTGACTGCCAGGCACCTCGTGGTTGCAGCTGTGGTCTGCTTTCCTCGTGGGTTGCTACCTGGCTAAGCAATGCCAGCATCCCTCCAGAGGCTGCAGTGGGTGAGGGGCTCCAGCTCCACGTGGTGAACTCGAGCGTTGTGCAATAGAACTGCTTGCTGATGCTGGCTGAGTGCAGCCTCATCTAACCCTGCACCAGTGCCGTACAGTGGGGCTCTGTGCACGCAGCTGATTTCCACAGAAGTGCCTGCCTGGCTGCAGCTTTCCTGGTACAAAAACAGAAGGTGTTTGCAGGAGCCTTTCTGCACAGGCTCAGACGTACAAGAAGGCATTGTTTGCTTTCCAGTGTGTTATGTGGAAGTCAGCTGTGGCCTCTTTAGTGTTCCCCAGATGAAGAAATTGACCTTTTGGAGCACTAATTGAAATTGCTGTATGTAAGTGCTTTGTGTGCTCTCCTGCCTATGAGATTGGCTGAAAGGTGGGGTAGGGCTGACATACCAACCTAATGAAGTACTTAATTATACTTATCAGACCTGCAGAAGAAATACTGTTCTTTAGCCCCTGAACATCTTAGGACAAATGAGCTTTTCCAGCTCCAGCCTGCCAGGACAGGCTGTGTGCCCTGCAGGGAGTGGTGGGAGGGAGAGGGGTCCTGGGGGGGCAGGAGGGGCTGATGGTGATGCTCTCATCCTGATGTGATGGCTGCATGGCAGGTGGCAATAACCCCCCCACATCTTTAATTATGGAGTAGTGCAGAGGCTGTGTCTGTTTATGAGGAGGGCCTGCATTATCTTCTAGCAGCGAGAGATGCTCTTGTAAAGCTGATTAATTTTGCCTTGGGAAACAAGTTAACTGCTTGTGCTGTTGTGGTGAGCATCAGCACTTTGCCCATAGAAAAACTTATTCAGGTTAAACCTCTGCCCACTAATATTCAAAACTCATTTCCCATCCCCATTTCCCCGTCCTGCCCTGACATACATCTGATGGTGACATTCGAATCCAAAGGAAATCTGTTCTGAATAACCACACGAGAAGCTGCTGCAAGGTGATCTGAGGATGTGCAGAATTCCTTCTGAAGGGAGGGGAAGATGCTGTCTGGAAGTTCTGGAAGCTGCCCCAGCTCTCAGGTGCTGCTCAGCAGTGCCATCCTCACACCTGTGTGTGGTGGGAGTGATGGGGGAGCAAAGACAGCTGAGCTGAGAGCAGAGAGCCTCTGCTATGGCATGTGGGACAGCTGCCCTGACCATTATCCTGACAGTGATGGGGCCCTGGAGAGAATTTGGAGTGAGTGGAAATCAGGGAAGTACTTAATAGAGCATCAAGGACTGTGTGACCTAACCAGGACGTGGTAATTTCTCTGGAGATGATGTCAACAGCAAATCTCTTGTAATTGGCAGGGGTTTTATGCCTGATGATAAGCTGTTTGATCTGCCTCCCTTTACTGGTGCTCAGGGCTTTGTCATAAATAATGTGGGGATTTATGGTTCTGTTCTAGGACGATTCATGCTGAGGTCTATCTCAGAGGACCACAAAAGAGCTGTTGCAAGGCATTTAATGGGGACTCAGGCTTCTCCAAGGGAGCAGCCAAGGGCTCTCTGTAACAGAGGCAGCTGTTTCTCTAAAGATTAGCAGCTGCTTCTGAGTGACCTCTCTGTGTTGGCTGGTGATACGCAGCGCAGTCATTTTCATGCCTGGTTAACCTTTGAGGCACACTCAGCTGCTGGTCCTGTGTCTGTATTAAGCAGCACAAGCCACTGGAAAGATCTATTCCTGAATATCCAACATCAGCTCCTTCTTGCTGCTAAGAGATGGGAATTCTTGTTGTCTCCATTTTAGTACTAAGACAGGAGTAGAATGGAAATCTGTTTTCCCTCCCTCCATCCCCTGCTATCTGTCCCAGCAGGTGAAACATGCCCAGTCAATTCAGAAGGGCAGGAGCAGCATGGCGCTGTGTGAACAAATCAGTGTCCTTGAGCTCTGTGTGGGCTGGATTCACATCCACAGGGCTCTGAGTGGAGGGGTTCTGTAACATCCCAGTGGACAACCAGTCCCTGAGTGTCTGGTGTTGAAAAGTTGGCTGGCATGGTGTCCCAGGATGCCTCCACTCTTGTGGATGGCTGTGTGTTTGCTGTGGTGTGGGCCTGGCAGCACTCTGCTAGAGGCTGCTGGCTTACAGCATGCTGCCTTTTAACCAGTGCCTCACTGGTTTCACCTGCAGATTGGGGACCGGACCGGAGAGCTGACAGCACAGGTGAACATGGCCCAGCTCAGGGCAGCCCTTGGCTTGGGCCCCGGCGATGAGGACGTGGGCATGGCTTGTCCTTACTCTGGCTACGAGGCACAAGGTGAGCATCTGGGCCACATGAGGTGTGGGATGGTAAATGGGGAGCTGGGGATGTGTGCAAATGTGTGATGTAAGGGGAAATACGAACACCAGAAAAGAGACTGCAGTGTGTTTGCAGGAAGAAGAGAGTGAAGAGCATGTTGTTTCTCAGCAGAATCATTCATTATTACATACGGTTGGTGTGAAATCCTTGCTCTGACCAAGGCCCATGGGCAGCATCTTATTCCCCACTCCTGCTCTCTGCTTGTCATAAGCTGTGAGGACAGGGAAGAATCCACCTCAAAGAGTGCACAGAGTGAGTTAATGGAATTAATCTGCATTGGGAATGAACTTCCACACGCCAAGCAGCAAACCAGCTTTTGTCTCTTGTAGAGCTCTGCAGCGCCCTTTTAGCTGATGTGACTGATAGAACAAGCTTTCAAAAGGTGACTGGCAGGGATTTTTGGCTGCTGTCATCCTGATTAGCACCCAAGGAATCAGACTACAGCAGGAGCTGAAGGCAGGTTGTGAGCATTGGTACACTGGGTGCTGCTCCCACCTGCGGGGATGCTGAAGCTGGAAGCTACCAGACTTGGTGATGGCACACAGAATGGTTCTGTTCACTGCTCTGGGCCGTCCTGCCCAGCCTGGATGAGTCCTCACTGTCAGCCTGACATGTCCCCAGCTTGGGGACCATCTGTCTGTCCTGCAGCTGCCGCCATAGGTGTCTGGGGGTGCCTGGCATGGAAGCTGGTTGCTCTGTAGCTGTGGACAGGTTTATTAATTCAGACAGATGAAGTCGCATCCTGGGAGGTGAAGGCTGATTAAATATGACCTTGTTAGTGCAGATGCTTTCTGAGACAGCGTGTTCTTTTTCCTGTTGGGAGAGCTGGCTCAGGGAAGGTGATGCTCTGTTGGAGGTACGGTGCTGAGGGAGGGAGGGATGCTGCCTGCAAGAGTTTGCTCTGTGTAGCTGCTACGTTAGTGCTAAAGCTTTTCCTGAGAAATGGAGCTGGGAGGGAGGGAAGCAGCGTGCCCTGCCATCCTCCAGCAGAACAAGGCTGGAGTCAGAGGTGGGGAAAGCTGCGTGCTCCAGCCCAGGTGAGATGGAGCCAAGCTTCTGGTTGGCTTCTGAGCAGTCTCTGCCTTTTGATCTTGAGGTGAGGAGAGCCTGTTTTTTGTTTTTCCCTTCACATTATTTTCACAGCTTAAGGCTATAGCATGACTGCATATTCATAAGGATGCTAAGTTCCTTGGGTAGGGTGGGCATGCTGTAAAGAGCACACATTCCATCAAACAGGTAGGATAAAGTTTCATAGCAAATCTCAGTTCTGGGGAGATCTGTGCAGCTGAGAAGCCCTGAGCCAGACTGCTGGGCTGCAATGTCCAACATGGGTTACTTGCTTCCAAGCCTTGGGCCTGCCCTTTGCTGGGGGCATGGGGGGAGGTGGGAAGGAGTGTTTGGTTTTCCTCTGCTGTTCTGGCTCCTTTTGCTGAGCTCTTTGCGTTTTAATTAATGTTCTGAGAGCAATTGGATGTCAGAAGACAAAGCTGGCAGCCAGGGAAGTGGGACAGTGCTACAAAAGTCTTGTGAAAGCATTGACCTTGTGAAGAAATGCAAACATGCAGAGCTTAAAGCAACAAATGGAGAGGAGCTGGGGAGTAGCTAAAACAAGAGGCAAACAAACAGAGGTTGTCTGTGTCTCCAAAAGCCTAATACATGGCCCTGAGAAGTGCTCTTGCCCTCTGTCACACACTGCAAGTAAAGAATTGAGTACTGATAGGATGTTGCTGTTGCAGAGAAGGGAACTTGCTGTGTCTGTGAGGGATCTGTTGTAGAGGTCAGTGTGGTCAAGGTCAGTGTGAAGAGTGAGAAGTGCTGCCTGGTGCTGGGAGGTGCCCTGTGGAGTTGGCTGCCTGCTCTGCCCCATGCACTGCTGCTCTGCAGGCCATGAGCTGAGCCCTGTGAACCAGGAGCACTCCACCCAACCTTCCTCGAGCATCCTGCTGGCAGTGCCATCAGGGCAAGCTCAAATCCCCTGCGTGCACTGCAATGAGCATGACCTGGCAGTGTTCTTCGGCAGCTCCCTGCTCCGGAGGCTGGTGTCTGCTGGCTGTAGGGAAGGGACTTGCTGCTGCAGAAGGGGTGAGAGCAGCCCTGGCCAGGCAGTGAGTGCAGGAGGGTTCTCAGTGCTGCTCCAAAGGGGAAAACAACTCTGGACCATTTTTCCTCCATGCTCAGCAGTGTGTCAGCATCAGCTGTCATCTGATGGCAGCAGCAGTGTTAGGAGACACTGAGCAACACCTCTGCTGGCAGCTGGTGTGGGTGGGAGGATGCGGGTGTTCCAGGAGGTGTTGGCATGTAGCTGATTTCAGAGTTCCTGGCATGGCTTCTGTGCTGTTTGCAGTATGCAGCTGCTGCTGCCATCCAGCTGTGCTCTGTGAGCTCTGAGGGCAGGGAAGGGCCCGGCTGTGAGCCAGGCTTCCCCTGCTCTGCACATCCTCTGCTGAAAGAAAGGGTGGGCACAAGGCTGCTCTGCTGGGTTGCAAATGGGTTTCTTCAGGAGCCTCTGTGCTGGGCTCTGCTCATCCCTGTGTGATGAGCTTCAGGTGGTGTAGAGGTGGGCAGCCTGGGCAGGCACAAACCATCTCCTTCCTGGGTAGTGACCAGATCTGTGTGGCTTTGAATGTGGATCTTTTCATCCTCAGAGCAATTTCGAGCTTCTTCCGAGGAATCTTTGAACCCTCGGATAAATTGGGGATAAAAGCAGATGATTTTTTTTCCTATGTTTCCCCAGTCTGTTTGTTTGCTTGCTTGCTTTAAATATCTTTGAAGTATCTAAGAAGCATTTAGGGCTGCTGAGATGGGTTGGTCAGCCCAGCCTTGTGCTGACGCAGAGCAGGAAGGAGGCAGCGCTGCTCTCCTGTGCCTCAGGCTGGGATGCTGTGCCACAACCTTCCCTCTCCATGGCTTGCTCAGCTCTGCTGTCAGGCACAGTGCTGGGGGACAGCCAGCTGTGGCCCTATGAGGCAGAATGCAGGGTGGCCTGGAAAGTGTTTTTCTGTGCTCAGACAACTAGGTGCTCTGTGGAGCCTTAGCTGGTGAGTCCAGGTTTGTGCTTGGTCTGCTCCAGGGTGTGGATGCTCACTCCTACCAAGGCAGCTGCAGGAAAACGTCCAGAGGGCTCTGAGTGCTGCAGTGGTCCTTGGAGAGGGGGATGTTTAAGGGAGAAGGGACAACAGGAGTGCTGCCTGAACAGGGAAGGGGGGCTCTTGGATGGAGACTTAGGACATCTGAAGGATCATTAGCTTTGTGATGAGTCTTTTCTAATTTCTGAGTAACCTCTGCTGTTATAGCTGCTAAATCACTCCAGCAGCACTGATGGGGGTGATGAACTTCTGAGTCATTTGGAATTGAATCAAGTTGTTTAGCGCTCAACTCAGACCGTCCCAGCATTAGCTTTATGGGGCTTAAAAAAAATATTCTTCCCAAAGTTTAGTTCTCTCATTTTGCTTTGTACGTGAGCCTCCTTCCCAGTGTCAGTGCTAAGTGCAGCTTTGGTGTCAAGTTCAGTGCTCAGACTTCTCAGCTCAGAGCAGAGGAAATGCTTCAGGCCTGGAGGAAAGGATGTTGTGCAAATGGAACTCAGGTGCTTGTTTCATCTTGGTGCCAGGGGAGGCAGGGAAGGAGGAGCGGGGACGGAGCCTGTTCTTGAATCCTTTCTCAGAAGAAGTACAACGTGGCAATTGGCAAAGCCATCCGCTAAATCAAGGGACCTCTTGTTGTGGGAGAGCAACTTCATGGAAGCAGTCAGCTCACAGATGGGAGCTGGGAGCCTGAAATCCCCTCCGGCTGCTGTTCCAGCCCTGCTGTGCCTGCTTCCAGCAGCATGGTCCCCCAGGCAGTTTTCTTTGGTAGCCAACACATAGGAAATAGCTGGTTATGAGAACTTTGTCTCACAGTGCAGTGTTACCTTTGGGATCAAGATGCCCCTGCTTGGTTCTACTTGCAGCACGGCAAGCAAATTCTTCCTCACCCAGCTAGAATTCTCATCTTTAAAGGTCTTTGCATGCATGACTGTGGTCTGCTTTAGCACTTCACTGGGCAGGGCAAGGCCAGAGCCTCTGGCCCCTCAGGCAGCAGAGCTTTGCTTAGCACAGAGACCTGGGAGCTTGTAGGGACAACCAGAGCTCACAAATGTAAGTTCCTGTGTGGCCTAATGTGTCCCAGTAGATAGAAAGCACTGCAGGCTGGTGGCTGATGCATGAGAGCAAACAGGAGGGAGGGATGAAGGATACTGCCCCTTTTTCTGTCGGATTTTGTGGCCTTTGATCAATGCATGTCTCCAGTGTGTATCACTCTTTCTCTTGCCCTGTAGGACACAGTTGCTGTAATTGGGCTTGTTTGGCTGCTGGAGGTGTTGCCTTGTTAATTACTGCATGTCACTTTCTAGCTCAGACTCAGTTCCTTTCTGATCTCTGCTTGTTCAATGTGAGCTGGTAATGGAAGGTCAGAGGCCATGAGGCTCTGCTATGTACTGGCAGAGAAAGTCGTCTTCATAGAAGAAAACCAGGTGTTCTTGCCAAGCCTATCCTGGCTGGTCTTGGATTGGCCCCAATGTTACATGCCTCCTCCCAGCCTGCTCTATTGGGTTCAGTTTATCTCCCAGAAAATCCTCCTGTCCCCACAATGCTTAATCTATGAAGCCTTGCCTGGGGGAGGCCATGGTTACACAAGGCCACCTCTGGCACAGCCCCAAGCTTCCCACAAGCTCCAAGGCTTGTGTTCGACTTCGTTAGGTGCGCTGTGCATCCTGTATCCTGCAAATACAAATGCAATGCTTGGTTATTTGGCCAGAATTGCCAATGCTTTCTTTGCAAAAAGCCACATTCCAGCCTCACTCAGAGGATAAATACCCATTGCGGATGGGTGTGAGGGGGGAGCTGGACTCAAAGATGTGATCAAGGTGACAGCAATCAGTACGAGTTTGTAAGGCTGTGGGATGTAGGATCACCTTATACTTATAAGCCTGCAGCTTTCCTGAGCTATACTGGCTGTGCCCACCCTGACTGCACTCCGTGGAGCTCCTGGGTGCCACGTAGATGTGCAGTGTTGCTGCCATGCAGGGGTTCAGATGTCAGATGGGATCCTGGAGGATGTAAGATTTGGGTGCCACGTACGTAAAATGTCTCCTGCCAAATCAAGTGGTTAAGCATCCTGATTCAAAAGTAACTTCTTGTTAGTGCCTATTGTGTGTACATATGCATTTTTATGATGGAACAGTTTCCCCTTGGGGGGAGGGAAGCCACTGTAAAACTGTTATTCTGGAGAAGGTTTTTGTAGTGCTCAGGATCTTGTCTGGAGGGTTGATATTTGCTCAGCTGCGTGCTGGTCTGCGTGCCAATGAATACAGCACTGCAGAGCAAACACAGGAGCCCAATCTTCCCAGCAGAAAAGGTTTTGTTCCTGTCCTTTGGCTTCTAGCTTTGCTACGGTGGGCTGAGAATGCAGGACCTTGCGTGGGTCCAAAGCATTTCTGAGGAAGTCTGATGTGACAACGTGCTGGAAGAGACCTTCCTGCTGCTCTCCCTGGCCCTTAACTGTGGGTTGGCTTTGTCCTTTTTGTGTTCTTTCTCTTGCAAGCCATACGCATTCATGGCTTTTGTCTGAACCACAGAGCCCTCACGAAGTTGGTAGGGAGAGAAGGGTTGCTTTAGCCATCTCACCATGTCTTCAGCCATTGAAGAGGCCAGAAATATTGGGATTTTCCCGGGCCTTTCCAATTCAGAAGGTGGGTGGATGAGCAGATGCTCCTTCCCATAGATGGACACAGAAGCTCAGTGCCAACATTTTATGGCTCAGTCATCGTAAATAACTGATACTATTTGCTTTCTCTATTTAGAGGAAAGCATTGTTCTATCCCAGTAACATCAACTGGGAAAACAAATGCCAGCATATATCATGCAAGTGCTGGCACTAATAGAGGTCAAGTGGATTTATAGTACCAGAACCCATTATGTGTTTGAAGACTAATTAAAGCCCTAAATGAGATGCCTGTTCTGCTGGATGCTTTTTCATTTTTTTTCCTTGCTGTTGTGGTTTTTTTTTCCTCCTCTTTCCTCTCCTAAGAGCACTGGCTGTAATAATGGAGCAGTAGCTCAACGGAGATGTCCTGATTAGATGTCAGCAGTGTGAGATTTGAGATGCTCTGTACTCACTGAGATTGCTGGATTGCATCTCTGCAGTTGTGGTTGGGGTTTACAGAGCTGCCTTTCTCCCCAGCCGACTGCTTGGCTGGTCTAATTGAATCAGGTTTAACAATATTTGGAGCTGTCTGCCAGAACCAAGGCTCTGAAATGCTGGGGTCTGTGCAAATGCAGGAGGGCAACATTCTGGGCCAGAAGACAAGTTGGTATCTCAGTTGATTTGAGTGTAGAGAGAAATGGCCTTTTCAAGTGCTTATACTGAGATTTGTGCTCTGTGGGGTAACTGCTGCCCCTGAGCTGCCATGGGGCCACATCCCTGACCTGCTGTGTGTGCTGCTCAGCCATGAGGGCTGGAGGGAAGGGGGGAGCAATGCTGGCCACGTAACCTTTCCCCAGCAGTCTTCTGTGGAGTTCACTGTCAGCTTTAATTCAGGTACAGCCACCCAGAGGGAGACAGCGTGTTCCAGGCCTGGAAATAGAACTGTCGGTCACTCTGTGCTTGGGAGCTTGCTCTGTCTATGGAGAAGGCATCTCTCCAGGCTGGGGAAGGGGGAGAGCCTAGGAGTCCTCAAAGCACATGTCAACTTGATGAGAGCTCCTGGCAGGGCTCCCTGAGCTGCTGCTACACATGTTGTGCTCTATCTTGTCAATGCTGAGATCTCAAGAGAGCAGGATACAGGGACTGTCCATGCAGGAACAGAACTGCTCCCTCTGCTTAACCAGTTTTATCCTACTGCAAATCTGCATGGGGTGATCCATGGCTGTTCTATGATAAAACTCAAGGAAACTTCCTTGAGTTCCCTGTGGCTACATCTTGCATGGTAGCAAGGTACTGTGAGAGAATTCTTGCTATGTGAGTGCGTCTCCTTGGGAGGAACCCAGCTGGGCCTCCCAGTGCCTCATTGCCCAATGGGGACTGGAACCCCATGGAGTGATGTGCTGAGCAGGTGCTATCGGAGGCTTTTGCAGAAGAGGCTGGTGTGATCTTTCCCCTAAATGTGATGGTGAAGCCCTAGAAGTCCTGAAAAGCAGAGTTGCCCTACACCATTCAGCCTGAACAGCACAAGGACAGCAAGGGCTGTGCACTACCCAACTTCTGGCTATGAAAAACGATTGGAAATAAAGCATGCTGTGTCTGTGTCATCACAGGTAGCTCAAGGATGGGGATCTCTGCAGAGTGCAGGTGTAAGAAAGAAGTGTCTGAAGGTGAATAATTGGGTTAGTGTCCCAAAGACAAGAGTAAGGAGTAGCTGTGAGATGAGGGATGCGAGGGAGCCAGGAGAAGCAAGGATGTCTCAGTTGCATCCCTTTGCTCTCTTCCAGTCAACTTTCCCTGGGGTTCATTGCTCCCTCCCAGGTGGACAGGGGCTGCTTCCAGTTTTAAAACAGAGGAATGTGGAAACTGTTGAACACCCCAGGAACCAAACTGCAAGAGCAAAAAACAAACGTAAAAAATGAAACCCAACCTCCTTGCTTCAGTGTTGGGATCGCAGGAGGTGGGGGGGAGATTTGGGAGGGGGAAAGAGATTTTAAAAAGCAACAACAGCCCCTGAGTGCTGAGAAGGGCAACATCTGAGGAGCTGCAGGAAAACAAGCCATGAATGCAGGCAGTCAGCAGCTGTGCTCAGCTGATGTTCACAAGAAGGTTTCAGCTCGCTCTTATTAGAGACCTCAGCAAACCTTAAAGACAGAGAGAGCATTTAGAAATGCCCCTGAGGTTTTCAGTTACTCTGCAGTTGGCTTGGTAAACATGCCAATAAATACTGGAGAGAGAAGAGAAAAGCTTACAGAGGAACAGACACGGGTTTTCAGCTGCTCAGTCTGCTGCATCCACCACTGTCGGTTGGTGTTGGGGAGGAGGAGGTGGATGGGGATGCCTGTATGGCATTAGGGCTGGGAGAAGGGACTTTGGAGGAGGTTGGGGCAGCACATGTGATCTGGAGCCGTCTGGGGGACCATCCTGCCCGGGGACAGCCAGCTGATGGGACAGCTTCCATTGTGGTGTGCTTGTGAGTATGGGACTCTCTCTGCTCTGCTGGAAGATGGGCGTGCGTGGGCTCTGGAGTGATGGGGAGAATGGGACTGGGTGCATTTGGGGCCCCTCTTGGCCTTGTAGCTGATTGTGTTTTGTTCTGGAAGTAGATAGCTGAGTTGGGTTTGTAGTTCCTCTCTTGGCTCAGCTGAATGCGAGGTCTGTGCGGTAGCAGAGGAACATCAGCACCAAAACAACTGGAAAAGATGAATTGTTTCATGTGCCCTAATTGCTGGGGCAGTCTGACTATGTATATTTAATTAACGAAGGAGGAAGGCAGGTTTTCTCAGATCAGAGATTGATGGTCGCTGGACAGCAGTTTAATGCTATTGTGAATGTACCAAAGCACCTGAGGATGGAGGTGTGTAATTAACAACTCTTCAGGCCGTTAGAAGTGACGTGTGTTTATCTAATCAGGCACACGCTGCTTCTCCAGGGCTTTCCTGGAAGCAGTCATTAGAAGCTGCTGTGACGCACGCTGGCTTCCAGGTGCCGACCTCACCTCTTGGGCATCGCTATGAAACCCACGTGTGCCATCTGACTTAGCTTACTTTGCTCTCCCAGCAATGTGGGAGGAGACCCCTCCATCCTGCTGGTGCCCATGGGTGAGGGGGGGTGTTGTGCATCCCACCAAGGACCTCAGCTTTAAAAAGATGTGGTAGCTTAGTTAACACAAGCCAAGGGCTGAAATAAAAATGGTAAGATAGTGAGTTTTGTGCTCTTTACTGAGGGCAGGGGAGGCTGTGGGACAAGCAGCGGTGCTGTTTAGATGTTGGTGGGAAACTGAGGGACCCTTGGGCTTGATGAGTTTGCTGTTGCAGGAACTGCTTGCAGCTAGGTGGTTTCCATTCTCAGGGCTCTGCACAAGGATGGCTTTCAACTCACATGCGCTCCTCACCCTCCTCCAGGACATCCCCCCGAGCTTGGGAGTTGTTGTCATGGGACCTCGAGTCCAGTGTTTCTCTTTCTGCTGTGCTTGGTGTTGCTGCTGTGGGGCATCGTGTGGCTCTCAGCTGAATCAAACCCCCAGCAAAGACCAGGGACATGGAGCAGAAGGCAGAAAGGCAGAAGCTTTTCCAGCTGTGTTAAAGGCATCCCAGGGCTGCTTGCTTTGTGCTGGTGGTGAGGGGAGGGCAGCTGGAGGGCAGCTGGAGGGAGACTTGCAGCTAATGGGAGTTTGAAGAACACAGGTCTGGTTTGAAGCCCCTCTGTTATTGTTAGGGTATTGCATTTAAGTCAATTGTATGAAATATCATGTATTACAAACGCTTTCAAATGTTATGATTTGTCAAGGCGAAGTTTCCATCTTCTTGATGCTAGACCCATGAAAGCCATGGAAGTTTGCTCTTTCACTTAGTTTTCTAGCCCTTGAGACTGTAGAGAAAGGCTCCGAGCTGTGTCCCAGACACATTCCTTAAGCTAAAAACATGAAGATAAAGTAACAATCCCACGTTATGTTTTTGTTATGACTTTTCTTAATGCCAGTCCCCTGACTTCTCTTGCTTGAGGTGGGGATGTAACTCTGGGATTCCAGAGCTGAGACCCATGGTCACGGTGAGGCCCAGCTGCTGGTCTGTGCAGCTCTGGCTGTTGCTGACTGTACTGTGATAGCACTTTGAAAAAGATTCAAAACAACAGAGAAAACACATTGAATCTCAAGGACAGTGCAGCTGCAGCATCCCATCTGTCTGGCTTTGCAGCAACGGGAGCTGAGGGGCTGCCCTGCTTTGAATGTGTCTGTGACACCTCCTGATGAGAGAGTGCCTTGTTTTGCAGGAGCCAGGCCCAAGAGAGTCCAAAGAAACAGCATGGACAGCTTAGACCTCCTGAAGTTCCCTTCTGAAAAGGTAAGCAAAGCAGTCTGCCTGGCCCTGGGGACTGAGTGCGGGTAGCAATCCGTGGTGGCTCGCTGAGGGAAGGACACGATTAGAGGGTCCAATGGGCAGTGGCAGTGCTGCTGTGTGCCCTGCTATCACCAGCCCTGCTCCTTGTTTTGATCTCTGCTTTCGGCTCCCAGCCATCCGTTCTTGTTTATTCCTCTTTCCACCAGACTAAAAATCTCTTTATCACACGCTGGCTTTCACCCCGAAGGTGCTTACATGCTGTAATTGAGTCATCTATCCTTTTGGCATGAAGGAAGCAGTTTGAAGCCTCTGTCCACGGCAGCAAAGCGGCTTCTGTGCTGCCACTTTAGTGCCTGCTTTTCAAGGTGTGGACACCAGCCAGGCTGCAGTCGGTCCTATTGATAACATCTAAAGAATCAAAACTCTCCTTACTTGTTCTCGCTATTCCTGTTTGTACTGTAAGGAGTGGAAAACTCCTGCACAGGCATTGAAGAGAGTAGAGGAGGACAGCAGGGAGGGAGCAGGGGCCTGCTTGTAGCCACCTGCTGCAGCTGTCGTGTCACCCTGCAGTCCCCATGCGCTGCTGTAACACGGGGCTTGGTGAAGGGGCTGAATGGGGCTCCAGCCATTCATGCTGAGCTGCTGGGGAAGGGCCAGCCTGGTGGAGGCACCTTTCAGCCATCACTTCATTTGTCTGTAAATAAGCCAGCCATGCCCTTACCCTCATCCCTGTCTTTCCGTTCTTTTTAAGGGGGTGCTGCTTCTCTCTCACCTCTCCCTGTGGAGGAGTTGACTACTGTGTGTTGTTTGGGTGATGCTTCCCCTCCACTCGTTAAAATCATCCTCTGTGAAATATATCAGCTCATGCAGTCTAAATGCCACATTAACTCCTTGTTTCTGTGCATCTCCTGCGCTCTGAATCTTAGGGCAGCGGGTCTCGAGACAAGCAATTTGTACAATGACTACTTATTGCTTTCCCAAGGACCAGAATGGGGACAGCCATCAAGTGGGAGACCTGAAGATCCCAGGAAAAGAGTTCTTGTCTTTACCTGCGAGGTCGAAGAAATACCGGGAGCACCAACTGGGTTTGGAGAGAAGGCCACAAGGGCAGTGCACGTTGCCCCTGGATAGCAGCCAAGTCCGAGTGCAAGTGCCACAGTCGGTAGGAAGAAGTGGTTTTCTCCTCTAGTACTCATCTGGGAGCCCCTTAGGATGTTGTCATTCCTTCTTCCTTTCCAAGCCAGGGTAGGGGTGGTGGTGTGGCTGTTGGGTGGGAAGCAGAGCCTACATGGGTGTGCTCAGTGTGCGGAGCGTGCTTTAATTAGTCAGTGATTGGGATGAGATGATGGCAAATCCTTGCCTAGGAGCTTCTCTCTAGAAAGAAGTTAAGTGAAGCGTGCTTCCAAAAGGGCAGGAGCTGGCCATGATGTTGGTGATTTATGGGTTATGGGCACGTGGCAAGTCCCATGGTCAGTGGTGAGCAGCTCTGACTCGGGCTGTGCTTGGTTCCCCAAAGCTGTTGGGCATCTGAGTCCTGGAAAGCTCTTATTGTGCCTTTTTTGATGTCTTTAGCCCAGACAACTGGGCTGTTTATTGGGCTGCTGTGTTCTGGTTGCATTGGTGCTCATGCTGTGACACTGGCAAATGCAATGCACTGGGGAGGTTTCCTGCAGCTGTGTTGGTTTTGTTCTTGGTTTTGGAGATAGGAATTGCACCCACAAACAGTGGCACGTTTCTGGGTCCTGGGAGGGGGCTCAGAGATGTCTGGACTTAGTGAGAAGCAGCTTGCTGCTGCTGGGGGTGTACTGTAACAGCAAAGACTTGCTGGTCGCATGGGTGCTCCAAAGTGTTTGGTCTCCTGCTTTATACTGAGGCTGTAACGCACCACTACAGTTCTGTGATCACTGCCTTGAATCCAGGTGGAATCAGTCCAAGCCAGGACAGACACCTGTTCTTCCTTGGTGCTTAAGAAAAGAACACAATACAATATTTTTATGTTCGGTAAGAAAGGGTCTGAGCTTCAGAGCTTGGGATGAAGCCTGCCTGGAGAGAGGGGATGTTTGAACATGGTTCCTTGTTCCCATACTGTGGGCTGTAGGTAGAACGCATCCTGATCTGTGCAGCCATGCACATCCCTTTCTGGCCACAGACAGTCCTGGTTTTCTGTTCCGTTGTCTGACCACTGGAGACAGGATTTTTACTCCAATTGTTTCTTTTAGACTTCTCTGAGCTGCTGTTTCATTCCCAATGGTGTCAGTGGAAATGGTCTAATAGGAAAAGCATTTCCTGCTGCTCACCGGTGCAAACAAGATCGTTGGGAAGGAAAACAAAGCTCATCTGAGCCAGCAAGGAGACAGCAGCACGGGGGCATCCGAGGGAATACAAAGGCAGAAAAAAACCAGCCTGCTTCTGCCAGAAATAGCCTTGTATTTTTAACTCGGACACTCAGCCAGAAAACAAACAAAAGCTGTGCTCCAGCAAGAGTAAGGCAAAGAGTGTTCCTGAAGTGTGTGGTGTGAGCACATAGGGCTCTGTGTGTAGGAAGGGCCCCTGGGATGCTGCCAGCCACCAGCAAGCTGTCACCATACGTGCAGGGGTTTGGTGAATGGCGAGGAGGCAGGGAAAGGCTCACCGAGGTGCCCAGGCTTTGCAGTGCCTTAACAGTGCCTTAACTCTCCCTGCTCACTCTGGATTTGTGGGCTGAGTCCCCGAGAGTTTGTTTTTAGTTCAGCCCCCCAAGCATACCTGGTGGGCAAACAGCGGAGAGCGAACTCGAGGCAGGAAGAGCAGAAGGGAAAAACAGCATCTCCCTCCTCACAGACACTAAACATCCCCATTTTGTTCCAGGAGAGAATAGGTCAGGCACTCAGCCGTGCACGTGGCTGGAGGAGAAGGGCAACTGTCTGTCTTATGCACTGGGGAATGCCCACCTTGGTAACTCACAGACCACAGCCTGTGTCCCATAAAAATAACAGTGTGATATGTTAGATTGGGCCTGTTCTCAGGCGGTAGCTGTACCAAAGGGAAGGTGGAGGTGTGCATAACCCTCTTCCTAAAGGCTTCTGAAATACCCTTGGACATCCAGGAGCTCTGCATGGGGATGAGGAAGGGAAGAATGCTGTGTCCATGCATGTGCTCAACCCCAGAGGCCAGGCTGCAGGGCTGAGCCTGCTGCTGGAGGGCTTCGTCCCACTTTGGGTGTTTGGATTCTGGACTCTCCAGCGCCATGTCTATGCTATGTGCCCATCCCAGCCCTACAAAAGCTTTTATGTGTGGAGCCCTACTGGGACAGAGCTTGTGCCTTAGGCCCTGCCTTGCCACACACACAGTGCCCTCCAGAAAGGGCTCTGCTGCCAGGGCAGTGGCTGTGCAGTGTGCTCTGGGTTACTTCAGGTGAATCCTGTTTGGTTTCCGTGCTCCCAGATGACGGTGATGCCAGCCTGGCTTTGTAGTGCGGCCCAGACATCAAACCTTCCAAGTCAACATCTTGCATTTGGCTTTTGTCCCATTGCTCTGTTGGATGGGAGTGTGGGTGGGCTTTGTTCAAAAGCTCTGTTTCCATGCGTGCCTTTTTAAATGAAATGTAGCAAAACCCACCCAAGAGCAAGGGGAGGCTGGAATCGAGCTGAGACCCTTTCTCCCTCCCACAGAGCTGGCTTTGGTCAGGCTGTTCAGACAGCAGGCCCCTCCTATTCCTCATTTTGTGAATGCTCAAAGCAAAAAATCTTTAATCCATCAGTTAACAGCAAGTCCTTCATTAGGAGCGTGCCCCGATGGCCAATCTGTGTGTGTGTGTGGGATGTCACCGTGCCTGCTCTCAGAAGACACAAGCTCAGAACAAACCTCGCAGGCCCTGAACAGGTATCTCTAAGTCCTGCTCACCCCCTCCTCCCCACCTGTGGGATGGAGCACTGCTGCTCCCCTGCCAACCCCAGGAGCTTACAGAGGCGTGATGATGGCTGTGAAGTTGTTTGAGCTTTAGATGGCAGGAGCTGTGGTGTTGTTATTAGCATCGGTGATAATGATGCTAATTACTGAGCTGCTGGGAAACTCCCCATGGGAGGAGGCAGGGAAAAGTGGAAGGGGAGGCGAGGCGTTGGGGATGGAGAGGAGCCTGGCCCGGCTGGCAGCACTGCTGGGCCCTGGGAGCAGGGCTCAGTCTGTTGGCAAAGCTGTGGCAATGCTGGGATGGGTGGGAGAAGCCATGGCTCAGGCTCTGCGTAAGGTAGGATGTGGGTGGGGGTCCCTCTGTGGGCTCACACCTTTCTGCTGGGGGTGGGAGGGTCCTGGGCACAGAGGGGCTTCGTCACTATCAGGAAGCAGTGCAAGGGTCCTGCTTGCCTGTCTGCACTGGGGCTGGTGTGGGATCTGATGGGAGCTGTGGGTCCCTGCAGGCTGTGGAGTGGGAGCAGCTGTGGGGTGAGCCACACGTGGTCGTGTTTTCCCTCTGTTGCAACAGCAGTCTGTGTATCAGGGCTCGGTCCTTGTGCCCAAAGCTGGCTGGCCAGGCCTGAGATTTTCTATTGGGTTTTGCTGTGTTTAAAGCAACATCAAAGCAGAGGGTTTTGCACCACGTGAAGCTTGCAGACATCAAAGGCTTGGTCATAATGTAACCCTTTACTCCTCGGGGGAGAAGGTCCTAATGCACTGGCTCCCAGAGCCCAGCAGCAGCTGCATTTTGCAGAGGGTTGCCCCAAGGAGGGGACTTCTAATGCTTCAGAAGCATCAGGTGAGCACAGGTCGGTGTGGTTGTGTCCTTCACTCCCCTGTCTGAGAGAGCAGCCTCTCTGAAAAAGCAGGAGAGGCCCAGGGAACAAAGAAGCTCTATATGCTTAAAAATCTGCCTGGGGATGTGTCCCACTGCTGGGCATGGCTCTTGTGGGCAGCACTGAGCTGAAGGCACTGGGATCTGTGGGGCTGTGTGAGCCTGGCTTCAGGGGCTGCAGTGCTTACTGGGCGCTGTACAAAAGCACAGAGGGAGGAAAGGACCACCCTCCACCCACTGCCCTCCTTGGGGATCAATGATCCAGAAACGGCACTGCTCATCTGGACCCCCACCTCCCCAGTGGAGTGCATCGGCCCCAGGAGTCCTTCCTGGCTCCTAAACCCCCCCGCCCCTGCAGGGACCATTTATAGTCATTGACAGAGGAGCTGCGTGCAATGAGGACTTGCAGAGATGGGCTGATGTATTTAGACACAGAACACACACGGTGTGCTGTATCTCCAAACATTCCCCGGGACAAATGTTTTTATAAGACCTGCTTTATGCTTACAGCAGGAAGCAACCATAAAAGAAGGGAGAATGCTGTAGTTGACACCCCTGCAGGCAGGGTGCCAGAGTTCTTCCATGTTGTTGTCTCTCTCTCTCGATGTCCTGGTGGGTTGATGGATCGTGGGAGCGATGCTCAGAGCAGGTGCTGTTGGTTGATCCTCTGCATGGTCAACAAGCACTTGGTCCCAATGCTGTCCATCCAGAGCTTGATGTGGGTGCCCCGTGCTTGGCTGCTCGTTGGCTCTCTGTGCGTCTTCCCTCTCTGTTAAGATGATGTAACGATCTGATTGATGTGTGAACTACCTCCATGCCAACGCACGCCCTCCTTTATCTCCCAGCCTTTTGTTTAGCTGCGTGGTATAATTATGCCATCATGGCTGGTCAGACTTTCTGGTGTGAATGTGCTCGAAGAAAGCCGGAGCTGGGGAGGGGTGGGTGGCTGCTGTGGTGTGTGAGGCTGTTCCTGTGGCACCCGAAGGCTGTTGTGCTGGGGTCAGTCCTGCTGGAGCCCACCGAGCTGTGTCACCATCAGGGCGTTCCTTCTGTTTGCTTTGTGGGATGCCCAGCAGCGCTTGGTATGGGTGCAGACCTGGGAGCGGTGTCTGCAGGGCTGCGGTGGGCATTGAGAGATTTCCAGGGAAGCAGGCTGCTCTGAGAAGCAGCAGCGATCTGATTGCATCATCTTAAAACGTGTCCAACCCTTCCGACCACACGTCTGTGTGAGGCTCTTCGTTAAGCACTGGGGCCCTTCTTCTCTCTGGCTCCTTTTAAGGGATGGTTGCACACGGGAGCCCAAAGTGCTCTCCTACATCAAGGGCTGCAGCAGGGACAGCAGAGCTGAAGCCATGTGGGTTTTCCAGTGCAGAGTCCTGAGGTGCTGCTCCTTGCTGGGACTTTGGTGCAGGGAAACGAGCAGGGAGATAGAAAACCACTGCAGAGGAACTGCACGGGGTGGAGGGGGGAGGCAGCAGTGTTTTCTGGCATGTGCTGCCTCTGCTGCGCTCGTTGCCTCAGTGGTAAATTAGCAGTTTCTTCCTTAAATATTAACAGCTGCCAGGTAACAAATTCCCCCTCTCTGTTTTATAATGGCACTAAAATTGGGAATTGCCTTGATTTTCTCTGTGATTATCCAATGAGACCACGTGAGCACGAGGGAGGCTGGGCAGGACTGGCAGCTGTGTGGCCCTGTGCTGTGCCCAGGGAATGCAGCAGGGCTGGGCGGCTCCTCGGGGCTGCTCCTCGGGGCAGGCAGTGCTGTGGGGTGCATAGTTGTAGTGTTCTTCCTTACCTTGCTCTGTCTCATGCAGAAGGGCAGGTTTGGGAGGTGGGTTAGTGTGGATTTGAAGCAAGCCTGTGCTTGTGAGCAGAGAGGAAAGCATGCCCAAGTGCAGGAGGGCTGTGCAAGCCCTCAGCTGTGCAGAAGTTGCAATGTGGACCCCAGACCTGGGTGCTTCTCAGTGTTTTGCTCCAAGTATTGGGGCTGTATGAAGGTGTATGTGAGGCCTCGCATCCCGGCTATAGCGGGAGGATGGCCTTGGAGCTGAAAACAGTGCAAAAGAGGCTCCAACCGGAGCAATGTGACCTGGATGGTTGTCCCAGGTCCCACCGCAGCCGTTTGCTGGGGGTGAGGACGAGCTCTGCAGCCTGGCCATGCTGGAGCTGGCTGACCCAGCTCCAGAAACACATTTCTTTTTCCCCTGGCTCACAGTAACCGGGTTTTCAGTTATTGGCACTTTGAAGCTGTAATTGAGGTCTGCTCTCCTCTTTGTGCAGCCCTTTCTCCCAGCAAATTGTCAGCCCTCGGGTGGCACAGGGCAGGCAGAGGGATGATGAGCTGAGCACTTCCTAGAAACTGTCACTTTAAAGAGAACAATACTGACAAAGGGGAACGAATCACAGGCAGACGCAGAGCCATAAAACTCCAAATGTTTGACATCTCTCTGAATCTGGAACTCTTCTCTCATTCCTGGGGGCTGTGCTGTGCCCGGGGCACTTTGTGCATCCGCAGTTCCACCTTCTTGCATGCAATAAACTGCACGTTCCAGAAGAGCTTAAAACGTCAGAGTCTGGGTTCTGTCTGGGTGTAAATCAATGCAACTCTGAGATCACTGGGCAGTGACAGCAGATGGCACAGAGGCCTCCAGTCAGGGGGGGATTTTGTTTGCTTGTCTTGCACAAATATCGTTGGTTGAGGCAGATGGGAGTGCAAGGAGCGGTGTGGCCATGGATGTGCTTTGCAGACTGCAGCCCTGTGTGGGAGAGCAGGGAGGTCTGGGTGCAGCTCCCTGGTGCTCTGTGCCCCCACACCGGGCTGAGAATGGCTGGCAGAACCCCAGCGTGAGCTGCCAGCCGGGCAGGGCACAGCCCCAGTCTGGGGTTAATGTGGCAGTCACGAGGCTCCGCTCACCTTCATCCACGTTTCCCATTAGCAGTGCTATTTTCAAACCTCCCCAAGCTAATTAACACCAATTAATCTAAAAAAGACCAAACAACAGTTGTGTTTTTTTTTTTTTCCAGCGCCCCTGGCTTCATCCCATTCCACGTGCAGCCCCAGGAGGCTGCAGTTTGCACCTGGCAAGGAGCGAGCCTGGAGCAGCGCTCCACGTGCAATTGGAGGGGACCTCTGGGGGACCATGATCCCCCAGCCCACCCCACATCGTGGTATCTGTGCATCCTGCTCTGGGGCGGGGGAGCAGGTCTCCGCAGCATTCCCTATGGATTTGCTTATTGGGATGCACTGCAAACCCACGGAGCCACCCCAGGACTCGCCCTGCCTGCAGTGGGGCTGGGATTTCATGTTCCGTGGGCTCCGTGCGTGGCGAGAGCCCTTGATGTTGGGGGAGGCCTTCAGGCATTGCTGGATATGTGTAAATAATAATTAGGAGTCGGGCGTTCGCTGCGGCGAGGGGCGTTTGTAGGAGGTGAGGTGTGCGCTGTGGGTGTGAGCACTGTTTGTTAACCTTACTTCTGCTCTGGTGAATCAGGAACATGGGTTATGTCATTTAAAGCAATGGAGTGTGTGTTGCTGCAATGAGCCCCGCTTGGTTTTGCTGCTTGGCTGTGGGGGTCTCTGCTGATGACACGTTGGGAATGCACTGCTCACTGGCATCAGCCCATGGCCCTGATGGCAAGGAGCTTGGATTTGCTCCTGGTGGTTAATTGATCCTCTGGAGTTGGCCATCCCCCTCCCCGGCCCAAAGGGGCTGACCTGGAGTGAGAGTGCTCCTGATCTGTGTCCTTGGCTTGTAGTTAAAAACGTGAGGGCTGAATCTGGGCTTCAATGGTAACAGGAACCCAACCTGGTATGGTAAGAGTGGTCAAAACCTACAGGGAAAACTCACTGCCTTAACTGCAGAGCGTTGTTGTAGGGCTGTCTGTATGGACCAGGGTCGGTTCCAGCACAGGGGGGAAATGTAACCCTGGGGTTAATGAGGCCATTGCACAAAGTGGCTGCATCTGAGCATGTTGGCACAGTGAGCAGCAGGGAGGTCAGGGACGCTTGGGCCGCACTCTTCCATAGGCGCTGCACTCCAAGGGAAGGAGGAGCTGGGGCTGTGCTGAGCTGCTGCTCTCAAGGTGTGGGTTTGCACCACGTGCAGCAGCAGGGCACCATCCCAGCAGGTCAGCAGTTGAGGCATTAGGGAAGGAGGGAGTGTGGGTGAGTTATTTTGATTTTGTTTGAAACAATAAAGCCCGAGCTATTTGTAATCCTAACAACAGAACCAGCTTTTAGCACCAGCGTTTATAGGGATGAGTGGGCGAGTTGTTTAAAGGGAAAAAAAAATCTTTGAAAACAGTCCAAGGAAGGGTGATAATTTCATCCTGGAAGGGAAGAGCGTTGGGCACGTCTGTGTTTGCAGTGTGTGTGTATGGGGCTGCCGGGACCACAGAGCCTAGGGCACGCAGGGGACTGCAGGGGGAGGTTCAGGTGGTGGCTCTGCAGGTCAGGGATGCTCCGCTTGCTCTCTTTCACTGCATCCCATGCTCAGGTGCAAAAAGTGTTCTTTGCTGTTCCAAGGGCTCTGCTGCTGGGTCAGCCCCATCTTCTGCATGTTACCCTCTGTGCCCGCTCCGTGTGCTCTGATGGAGCTGTCCCCAGCCTTGGCTCTTCAGATACAGGGCAGGGGTTCAGCTGTGGCTCGTGGCCCCACTTCTCTCTGCTGCAGAGCATCCCCTCAGCTCAGCCCAGTGGTACAGAGGCAGCAGCTGCGGTGCTGATGTGCAGCTCACATGAGCTGTGGCAGTGCCTGTGCTGGTGTGCAGCAGTGTCCTGCACCGAGCTGGCAGTGGCCGTGCCCTGCCCATTTCCCATCCCTGCCCCCTTCTTTCCTCCTTCATTTGCTGCAGCATTTTTTACAATTGAATCATGAACAGAATGGTAGCTTAGTAGCGAGCTCCCCAGGCAGCAGCTTCAGTTTAGAGGCAGATTCCCAATGGTCTCTCTTCCACAGCCCATGGCCCCAGACCCACGCACAGTAATTTCTTGCCTGCTCTGTCCTGAAGCTCAGACTGTGCAGGGTAATGGGAGCCTGCTTTTGTTCGGGGTAATGACATTCCACACCTCTGCAACAAAAGGTGGGCGGGAGGGTCAGAGGGCGGCGTGGATGGAGAGCCGATGGGGCTCTGCAGTGTTCTGGTGGCGGGCTGCTCCTCTTCCTGCTGACCCATCACACAGCCCCAAACCCACGTTTGTTTGCATTTCACGAAAGTAAAACCTGTCCTCGGGCTGTTGCACGGCGTTCCCATCCCTTCAGTGCTTAGAATCTCATTACGATCACAACGTTCTCTCTGTTAAACGGGGCTACGTTTAAATTCAGCTCCAATTCATGGCTGAGCATCTTCTGCAGTAGGGCCAAAAAATCACATCCCTGACGGCACGTGGAGCAGGAGGGCTCTCGGGTGCCGACGCGGGTCCCTGGGTATTTCAGTGCTTTAAATCTGAGCCATCAGACCGTGCCTGCAGGAGCGCACGGTGCGTTCGCTGCCCGTGGAGCTGAGCGTGTTTGCAGATGTCGTTCGGCAAAATCGATCCCGATCTATTTTTAAGGCGAAGTGTGCGCGGCGGGTGGGAGGCGAGGAGGTGGAGGGAAAGCTAAATATTCACATAGCTCCGCGCTGCGTCGGAGAGCATCGGCGAACAGCGCCGGGATCGTGGCAGCGAGGTGAGGGCGAAGCGAGCGCGGGGACGCGGCTGCGGGGGGAGCGCGGCAGGCGGTGGGGCTGAGGCTTTAAGCTGGGGCTGGCGGTCCTCCGCTCTGTGTAAATCAGCGCTCCGGTGCTGAGCGGAGCCGCTGGGGAGCGCACGGCAAACGGAGCTGCTTGTGAACGGAGCTGGGAGAGCGCGGCTGCCCGGGTCGGTGAGCGCAGCGCGGCTTCCTTTGGGATCTGCTTTTTTTTCTTCTGAAATGGGGGGATATGCACAGAGAGACGGAAGGGGGGAGGGTTTCCCCGGGTTATGACTTGGATAGAGCCTGCAGATGCTGGAAAAATCAGCTGCATTTAAAGTTGGCTGCTGGATTCCTTTTGAACTTTTTGTTACCGTATCCGTACTACTCCCCGGGAAGCGGGCGCAGCATCCTGTGGAGCACTTGGTGCTGTGCAGATGCCTTGCAGGAGCACGGCGGTGCTGGGGGAGCTCTGCTGGGGGGGAGCGCTGCCCTCGGCACCGACTGTGTGAGTTTGACAGCTCTGAGCCAATGAGGAGCCAAGGCAGCAGCCAACTGCTGGGAGTGGGGCAGCTCCACTGCTGTGCTGGGAGCAGAGTTGGTGGGCGCTTCACCTCTGCATCAAACTGAGGTATCCAACCTGGGTCTCCTCCTGCCCCTCCTTTGCCTTCTGGATCCCAGAACCCAGCACCCCCTCAGGTGCCTACCCTGCACAGCTGGAGCAGAGAGGTTGGGCATGATGTCCGGCATGGTGCCGGGCTTTGGGGTGCACAGCAGTGCTGCTGTTGGCTCCTCCAAGGGGTGCTGGGGTGATGGAGGAGATGGCAATGCAATGTGCATGGTGTGAAGTGCTCCTGTCACTGCTCCTGCCTGGTGATTTTGGGTCAGCTGCCTGAAGAGAGAGTGGGTAAGTGCTTGGGATGCATCTGGTTGGCAGGGGAGAGACAGATAGGAGATGACACACGGGCACGGATGTGTCAGGGCAAATATCTGCTGGGCCAGGAGCATGGTTTGTCTGGGAAGTGTCTGCAGTCAAAAGGTTGGCTGTGGGATGTAGGGTCCTGTACCTGCTCCACCACTTGGTGAATCCCTTCATCTCCGTGTTGTCTACTCAATGAAGTGGGATGAGAAGAAGGAACTGCTGCTGGATAGGTTGCCAAGGAAGCTCTCTTCGAGGGGTGGCTGTGGGAGCAGCACTGAAACCTGCTGTGTTACCCCCTGACCTTGCTGCGTGGGGCACTGAGAGGAGAAGCCAGACTGGCAGAGCAGTGGGGTTTGGCCCCTATGAAATGCTGCCTTGTGCCCAGGGGACAGAGCTGTGCAGAGGCAGAGAGGTTCTATTTAGCACTGGAGAGTGTGCACCTGTGCTCCACAGGGCAGTGACCTGCAGGTTGAGGAGCTCAGGGCAGCCCAGTACAGGCACTGCTGCTCCCTGTGTTCCCAGCACTGAAGCTATGTTTGACACATTCTGGATCCCACCTGGCAGGCTGAACAGCCTGCTCCTTGCACCAGCATACAGCATCCCTGCTGCCTTCCAGGGAGGGAGGTGTGTTTCAGATAAGCGAGTCCTGCTCCTAGGCTGTCACTAGCCAGGCTGCTGGGTGCTCTGTTCCCTCGTAGAGAACAGGAGCAAAGCTGCAGTGCTGTGTACATGGCCTGTCCATGGGCAGGGAGCGGAGCTTTTGTGCAGGGTGTGGGGTGAGCTGTGGGGCTGGGGCCCATGGCAACACTGTGGTGCTGGTTGTGCTGTTGTAGGACTGTTGCTCAGCGCTGTTAGGGGATGCCCTGGCTCTCAGGAAGCCGCAGCTCGGCAGCAGAAGGTGCACCCCAGGGCACAGCCCGTCCATCTGCCCGCACAGCTCCTTCCTCGGGGCGGCAGCAGGCAGCGCTCCGTACAGTGTCACACTGGGGCATTTTAATCAGAGAGGTGTGAGGCTCTGGGGGGGTGCCAGGCAGAGCATCCTTACCTCTCCTGGGTGTGTTTGGAGCAGAGATCCTGACACGGTAAATGGATGGATCCCTGGTGGGATGTGCTATGGGGCATGTAGTCTCCCCATGAGCTCTGTCCGTTGCGTCCCCCATGAGGTGGAACTCCTCCTTGGGTTGTGCCACTGCCCTTGCTGACTGTGCCACCCCAGGGAGCTGTGGTGTGAATGAGCAGGCTTCCTCCTCCAGCTTCAAATTTGGGTCGTGCGAGCCAGCACGGCAGGGCTGTGATAGATGCTGTTCATTCTTGGCTGAAGCTCATTCAGGTTGTGGTTTCAGAGGCTGATGGTCCGGAGGGTCTGTCTGTGCTGCTGCTCCATTGGTGGGTCAGCACCTGGGAGGAGGTGAGAGGGGATTCTCCTCCCCTCTCTGCTCCCACATTGCCAATGTTCCTCTATGGCCCGCTGCTAATTTTGATGCTGCCCTAAATAGAAGCTGAGTGCATCTCATCTGCTTTGCTTAGCATATGGGAAAATTGTTTTCCTTCGTTTACTGACTCTGACTTGCAGCTTTTTAACCCTGTCAGTGCGCAGCTCTCCCCAGCACAGAGCTCCCTGGAAGCATTCTGCATGCTGGTGCCCGGGGAGCAGCCCTGTGCTGGGATCAGCACTGCACGCCCTCAGCAGAGGCCCTCCAGAGATGCAGCAGTGAGCACAGGACCTGGGCTCACCCTCCTGGTGCAGCACCCAGCCCATCTCCAGCATGGCAAATGAATTAGAGGCTGCTGTGAGTGCTAACCCTTCAGCAGCACAACTTAAATATATCACTGTCTGGTGCAAGGTGCTTATTTGGGGCTCTCATGCAAGAACCGTTTTCCTGAAGAACTGTAATTTTGTGGCATTTGCAGCTTGGTGATGGCTGGAGCAAGCGGGGTGCTACGGCGAGTCGGAAGGAAGCAGGGGGCTGTGGTCTGTAGAGGTTACATTTAGCAGCTTGGGAAGGAGGGAGGGGCGGCGTGCCTGAGCCTGGCACATGGCAGCACTCCATGGGGGCACCCGCTGGCTTCTCACACCCCTTGCACTCCCCACCACCCTCCTCGTGGCCTCTTCTCGGAGCCTGGTTTTCTTTGGATCGTCCAAAGGGAAGAGGAAAAGGAGAGGCTGTTTCTGAGCCAGGAATGCAGAGACTAAGAGGCAGTGATCCTGGGCAGGTGCAGTGTGTAGAGAAGGGTGGGCATAGCGTGGAGCCCAGCTCTGGACAGGGCAGGGCTGGGAGCTTTGCCGAGGCCATGCGGTGAGAGGCGGTTGGGGCGTGCTGACTCTTCTGTGTTTTATGGTCTTTGCAGAAGATCAGCCGGACCCCTTCGGATGAGGAATGCTTCTTTGACCTGCTGAGCAAGTTCCAGAGCAACCGGATGGACGATCAACGCTGCCCGCTGGAGGAATGCCCGTCAGAGGCTGCGGAGGCGGCGGCCACACCGGTCCCAGCCCTGGAAGAACGGATACGTAAGCTCAGGGGTGTTGATAAGTCGCTGTGACTCCACGTTGTGCTGCTCCCATGGCACGGCCAGCTGTGTGGCGTTGCTGCTTAATGGCCAGGGTGGGCTCTGGCAGGAGGGGAAGGCACTGCTGGGTGTTCTCAGTGTGACCACAGTGGAAAAACTTCTGGGTTTTGTACAGTAGTTGGATGCTGCAGTGATAGGTGTTGCGTAAGGACGGAGAAGGCAGCAGGACGGATAAACAAGAGGAAGCTCCGGGTGCGCAGACAGCGAGCTTTGCTTGTAGGAAGAACACGGATACATGGAGGAAACCGTCTGACAAATAGATGGGATGGGAAAGGCAGGCCGGGGCTGTGTTTGCGCTTTGGGTTTGTCTCTTTTTTATGACAGCGTGTTGAGGTGCTTTGATTAAACCAAACAGGGTGTGCAGGTCCTGCTGTGTGCTCACAGGGATGCAGGTCGCTCCCAGGTGAGCAGTTTCTCCTGTGCTAAAAATAAGGTGGAAGTGAACAATGCTTTTCCAAGATGTGTTTCTGCTGCAGAAGTGCACTTGGCTGTAACAGCTGTGTAACTTAAGGGTGAGTTTGGGTATGAAGCTTTATTAAGAGCATTCAATTAGGCATACTTTCTGTTCATCCATCACCTGGACTCTGAGCTTTTTGGACACGTTGTTTGAAGTTTCTTTGTGAGCTGAAGGGAGTCAGTGCTGCAGTTATTGTGCATTCCTATAAGTCCAGGAGCTGGGGCTGTTGGAGCAGCAGTGTCAGGACCTTGGGGCACCCTCAACTGCTTTGTGCTCCCTGAGGCGATGCCCACCAGGCTGGATTTCTTACAGCTCCACTTGCTTGTCCCCATCCCAAGTGCAGTGCCTGTTGTGTGAGTGTTTTGCTGCCCAGCAGCTGCCAGGAGCCAGCAGGCCCCATGTGTTGTGTGCTGCCCTGGCTGGGGGTGTTGCTGTGCTGAGTTGGGTTAGCCAGGCCCTGACTTTGCACATTACCTGCCTGCAGTTATACCCGGCCCTTGGGATGATGTGCAGTGCCCAGAAAGGAACCACAGCAGTGCACAGGAACTGTACAGTCCCCTGCAACTGCTGGTGTCTGCACCAGGATGGAAACCAAGGCGGCAGCAGCATCCTGCCAAAGTCTTTGCCTTACCCTGCATGCAGATGCAACCTGTGGGTTTTTGGGAGGTGGCTGCCGTGTACCTGCAGGCAGGGCTGTGCCACAGCACTGGCATCTAGAGAAGGGTGTGAGTGGTTGCACGATTGGGTCGTGGGCTTTGCTCCCTGCTTTGATGGTAGGTTTTTGCTTGCTTGCTTGTGTTGTTGGCAGTGGGACTGCTCCTGCTAACCACGCAGGGTGGAAGGGAATGGTGCTGGTCACAGAAGCTGGTGTCCCATCCAGCTCAGCCCTGGGAGGCTTCTCAAACAGAGGCTTAAGTCTGTTGGTTGAACAGCATTCTGGTGAGAAATGGGACTCTGTGGTAAGCAGAGATGTGACCCTGGCGTGCTCCTCTCCCCCTCCCAGCACACTCCTCCCTGATGGCATCCCCACAGACAGAGGAGTTCTTCGATCTCATCGCCAGCTCACAGAGCAGACGCCTGGATGACCAGCGTGCCAACGTGGGCAACCTGCCAGGCCTCCGGATAACACACAACAACCTGGGGCACCTGTGCATGGAGGGGGACGCCCAGGAGCCGGGGGATGAGTTCTTCAACATGCTGATGAAGTGTCAGGTACAGCAGGGCTGAGCGGGAGGGAAGGGCTACTTATTCCATCATCAGCAAGCAATGCCCCCCTGCTCTCAGCAGGCTGGCTGGGGGCTGTGGGCAGCAGCTGCCCACCTGAGGCCTGTCAGCACGCAGCCCTAACCCCTGCTCTTCCCCTGTAGTCCTCCAGGATAGACGACCAGCGCTGCGCGCCGCCCGACTCCATCCCCCGCGGTCCCACCATGCCAGATGAGGATTTCTTCAGCCTCATCCAACGGGTCCAGGCCAAACGCATGGATGAGCAGAGGGTGGATCTGGCCTCAGCACAAGAGGAGGCAGAAGAGGAGCAGCAAAGACCTGGTTCCAGCTAAGAACTGGGGTTGAGTTTGGGGGGGTTTGTTTTGGTTTCATTTCTTTTATCAAAAAGAACTTCAGTGTAGGTGGCGTTGAAGCGGAGTGCTCCTGCACCACCAGACTTCTCCTAGGATCTGCACCTCAACTGCACTGCACTCGGTGTTGAGAGGAGGGGACGGTTTTTAAACAAGGGTTTTTTAGGAGATGCAGCCTCCGTAACAATGGGCACAGCTCAAGGGAAGAAGACCCTGGCAGCCCCTCTGCTTGTCGCCTAAAACTCCAGGAACTCGCACTGGCAGCTGGAGGAGGAGCCCAGAGCAGGCAGTTAAATGCAGCCTCCATCTTCTTTATTTCTAAAATACTTTTAATAGGGGAAGGGAAGAGCACCTTTTTCATTCTGCAGTCACATCTGCGTCATGAGATGACACAAATTGTTCTGGATCCTTTCCTGGAACATCTGCATCAGTTTTGTTCTTTCTGCAGAAGGAAATGAGCCCAAATAAGAAGCTGCACAGGACCTTTTAAAGTTCACTCCACCCCAGGCTGCAGCTATGGTCCCCCACCCTTTGAAGGGGACAGCTGTATGCTGTCCCCTCTGCTTCCTCAGCTGCTCCTGTACAGAGTTGTGCCAGAAGCTCCAAAGCAGGAGCTGGGGCTCTCCCACTTTAACTTCAGCGGGATCTGGAGACCTCCAGAGAACAAGCATGGGACAAAGCCTGAAAGGTAAGTGCCAGATACGCAGCCTGCACTGCAGCCACAAGACAGAAGAGCTGGTACCTTGGAAAGAAGGAAGGAAGTCTTCTGCCCATCTATTCAGCATAGAAATCAAACTTAGCTGAACTCGTTGTTTCTGGTGCAGCTGAGCCAGAAGCCTTACACGGGGACTGTCCAGTGTGCCTAAGGCAGAAAGCTGCATCTGGCACTGACCTGCTTTGTGAGCCAGCAAAGTTTACTGGCTGTAGCTTGTCATGAGAGCAAGCAGAACTATCCCCTGTATCTGGCAGTGGAGGACAATAGCACTTCCCTCCCCTTGTTTCTCCTGAAAGAAACCAGTGCTGTGCTGCCCTGTGCCCCAGCAGAGCTGCTCTCAGCAAGGCACTCCTTATTCTGCACGCTGTCTGGTCCCACACCAGCAAGAAATGGAGCCTTGGTGACAGCCCCAGGCTGGGGTTGTTACTGGGAAGTCAGTTTCACCCTGCACAGAAGTGCAAGGGTCTACATTTACTCACATCCCTTTTGGTAAAGTTGGACATGCAAGCCCAGAGAGGAGGGCAGCGGAGATCAAACTTCAGGAGAGGGAATGCTTGACCAGAAAGGCTATCCTGGACTTGAGAAACTCCAGTAATGAGTTCTGCCAAAGCAGATGTGTTTCCTATAGGGAACAAATCAGCACCTTCTAATCAAAATGCATTTGATAGAAACATTTCCAACCAGCAGTAAGATTTTCAGACCAGTGATGCTGCTCAGCAGGCATTTAACCTGCCTGTACTGACCACGGGAGGGGTAGCTGCACTTCAGCTGCCACCAGGGAGCACTCACCTGCTGCACAGAGAGCTGGGCTGAACCTCTGCCTCCTTCCTGGGCCAGGTCAGAGAGCTGGAGATGAGGCAGGAGGATGTGCACAGCCACGCATGTACCCACCTAGCTTGTACCTGTAAAGAGGACAACACTGGAGATGAGAATGACTTGACCAGCTCCAGGCTTGGCCCTGTGCAGCTGTCAGCCAGGTGGTGAACTGGAATCTGACCATTAAGCTTTCAGAGGTGTTAATTATTTGCCATATACTTGAATGTATGAGCTTATTTATTTTTTACATGTGCATTTGCTAATGTCATTTTAATGGGGGATTTCCAACCCACAGGTACTTCTTTTCTAAAAAAAATAACCTGCCAAATGAATTAATATATTAGAAAGGAATTCAGCTCAAGGGAAAGGGAGGGTTGTGCTTAATAAATATTTGTGTCTAAGCTTCAGTGGCAAAAATTCATTTCCATTATTTTTTGGCCAACCTTCCTGCTTTGCTGTCAGCAGGGCTAATGGTGGCTCTTGGGGATGGAGTGGGGGTGCATGGTGGCTTTTTGTGACAGCTGTCACCATAATGTAAGTAAGGGTGTACATGTGCACCTATGTGTCCCTCTACCTTACCCTTGGAAGCAGCCATCATCCCAGGTCTGCCTGCCTTAACTCACTTCAGGTGCTGTGGAAAAAGTTACAAAGCCCTGAGCACTCCCTACACCTAAACACCAGTCAAAGCCCAGGAGTACGGGGACAAAAGGGCATCCAAAGCAGCCTATGACTGTCAAGGATCTGCTTCTCCCTGTGAGCTCAAGCCCTCCCACAGGAATGGGGATGAACCTTTCCTTTTAGGCTAGGTGCTTTGGTACCTGCCCCAAAAAAACAGGTCTTGCTTCCCTCGTGGCAGCTGCTGGAAGAAAAGGGCAGCAATTTCTGCATGATGTCCTGGCATAAGCCCTTAGTGAAGATACTCACAAAGCAGCAGGCAACAGTGCAAGCTCATTCCAACGCAGCAGGAGTGAGCAGGCCATTAGACTGTGGTAGAGAGGGAGCCAGAGAGCAGCAGATTTTGGATCCTGAGGCTTGTGAGAATAAAGCCAAGTCCCAGCTGGTCTTCCTATGCCTGGCTACCTTGTGTAGGCTACTGCCAGTCCCAATCAAAGATTAACAAAGAGCCACCAGCTTGCTCTCATCAGGCATTCTTAAGCTTCTCAATACCCAGACACATGAAACTGTGTTCTGCCAAAGGCTGCGTGTGTAACTTGAGGACAGAACCATGGCCCCAAATATGCAAGATCTTGAGGTTTCGATTCCCAGGAGACTAAACAGGTGATGATTCCTATAACTAAGTGATGGGGCTATCTCACCTGCTGTCTCACTGTCCTTAGCAGCTGTGGAAGGGACCATGTGTTCTCCAGTACTGCTGGCTGCAGAGCACCTTCCAAACAGAAAGATACCCACAGTGAGCAGGAGCAATGGCTCACAGCCCGCAACGGTTGCTGCTCTGCTGTACCCTGAAGTGAGAGAGAACAACACAGCATTGTCCGATGGCAGTCACAGTGTGCACAGTACAACAGCTCGGTTCTGTGCAGGGAGCAGCTCGCTGCTGCCACCCACCGGACAGAGGGGGGGGTTGCCAGGGCTGACTTGGTCTTGGATCACAAAGGGCAGCTGCTGCAGCAGCTGTGAAATACAGAGCAGGGTGCTGGCCACAGTGCAGGGCTGTAATGGGGAGGAAATAAATGTATAAAAAACATCAGTAACACAAGAGACTGCTCCTTCCTACCTCTCTGTGTAAATGTCCTGAGAGACACTTGAGAGCTCATGCTGACCGTGTGCCTGGGGGGAGTTTTTGTATTGCTCATCTGCCAAGTCACATCAGGTCTGAGCCTCAGCACTTACCTCAGCCCTCTCCTGAGCTGCTCCTGCCCCAGCCATGATCTCCAGCAGCCCATGGGGAGGGGGATGCTGGCTCTGAGCACCCCAGCACTGTAAACTCCAGTCTGGAGCCAGAGAGCTTTCAGAGGCTCTCCACAGCGATCTCCCTGACTGCTGCTAGGCCAGGACACAGCCGTGGGTTAACTCCTGCATGGTTTTGCAGCAAGGAGCTCAGTATTCCATGGCACTGAAGATCACAGCCCAGGGACACGCATGGAGGTATCAGCCACACAGCTGCAGGGGTTGGGCAGAGGGCTCTCACCTTGCTGCACCTCTCTGCCTCCAATACAGCAGAACCTGGCATGCAGGCAGCACACTTCACAGCCCCCAGCTCCCTTGCACACTCACACACACTCCCTTCCTCTCCCTCCAGGGCCCCCATCTCTATGCACTCTACCAAACACTCCCGCACCACTGCTGGGGGGACCATAACAACACCAGCATCTGCTGCAGCCAACAGCTGCAACCCATCAGAGTCCCCCCAGCAGCTGGATGAACTCTGAAATGTGAATGCAATAAAACAGGAGAGGCAGAAAGCCAGAGGCAAAGTATTTCCTATTTCACAGCAAAGCCCTTGCAGGATAGGATGGGGGAAAAGAATGCATCTCTCATCAGCTGCAGGGAAATGCTTTGAGGAACACACCAAAGGCTTTATGCCAGCAGTGCATCCTGTGACTGCTGCTCTGCCCTGCCTCAGACACCCGTCAGTGCACTGCCACTCACCGTGCTCTACTGCTCCAGGCTTGGGCATCACCGGTCCCCATCACAACACAGCTCCAGCAGGCTTTTTCCCTTCTTCCCAGAAAGACATGGCTCCCCTTTTCCAGAAGGAAAAAAAAAGAAAAGAACCTCTTCAAAATGAAGCACAACATTCTTTTAAATGCAAGCTATTAGCAACAAACTCTCCTGTTTCGTACACAAAGCCCATCAGAGAAGTGCAACCTTCCCCCCTTCTAACTGAAAGCCCCAGAATGCTTTGTCATTAAAAGCACCAGCTTCCAGCCCTGTTGCACAGCACAGTCTGTGTTTGGTTCTGAGGAGCCCCATGGCTGCACCCTGCCTGCTGCAGCCTGTTTCACAGCACTCTGAGCTCCCTGTGTCCCACTCCAGGACCTTGCCCTGAAGATTCACCCACTCCATGCAGCCTACTGCTTTTTGCTCTGCCCAAGCTGCTGGCCTAAGGCTTCAGAGCTGCCTCCAGCAGCAGGAGCAGCAGCAAACCAGGCCTCTCTCCATCCTCAGAACTGGAAGACAGGTGCCCATGGGGTGAGCAGCACCTGCTCAGCCTCCACTCTGCCTCCGGGCAGCACTGAGCACCAGAGACCAGAGATGTTGCAATGACACTTAGCTACAATTCCTACTGTAAGAGAGTAAAAAGCTAGCACAGCCTGTCTGTAGCCAGGGGCACAGAAAGGTAAGGAAAACAGTATTACAAAAGTTAGGTTATAAATGAACTGTTTCCAAGACAACGCAGATCCTGGAACAGCAGCTCAATTCCACCCCATCAAAAGCATTACAGCAATGGCAGCACAGTGCTGCTTTCAGGTACAACACCAGCACTGCTTCTCCAGCAGTGCTAACAGGAGCCAGCAGCTCACAACAGGGTGAGCATGCAGCAGTGTTCCACTCCTATTTCTTAATTAACACATGGATCACTTCCTCATCTAATTGCCTCAGAGAGAACCAAGTTTCAAGAGGATCTGAACACACACAAAATGCAGCTGATGGATGCCCTGCCCTTCAAAGCTGTTTCACCTCTCTGAATTTACCAATCACCAGAGAAATCTGATTGTTTTCCTGTCACTCTGATCCATACTTATAATGCAACATAAGTAAAACACTTCAGATGAATGAACTACACTCCTTAATGCATGCAATGCCCTCACTGAGTACTTGAACGATGAACCCATGGGCTCCACGCTTGGCTGAAAGAACTGGGTTTGTTCAGCTTTGGAAACACAAAGGCTAAGAGGGATTTTTATTGCTCTGTAATGGAAGGGTGAAATAGAGAAGGCTCTCCTCATAAACCCAGCGTTCAGAAAGAAGGTAACAGGCACAGTATGAAACATGGGAGATTTCTGTTAGGTACTGGGACTTATTTTATTCTTACACTATAGGATAGGTCAAATACCAGACCTAAAGAGGCTGTGGGGCTTCCATCGTCAGAGAAACTCAAGACCGTGAGTGTCCTTATCTAACTGAACCTCCTTTAAGCAGGGTGGCTGGGCTCCTCCAACCTCAATTACTCTCTGATACCAAGTTTAAAAACACAAGCAAGCAGATGCTTTGTTGTACTGAGTTTAACAGACCTCAAATCCATAAAAATTATGCAAGCAAAAGGAGCCCAAAGAAACTGCAGTACGATCACCTTACTGCCTGATTCATCACTACCAGCACATAGCACATGTAAACACCTACATTTTTCATTTATGAAGTTATTATTTTCTCTTCTAGCTGATCTTAACATGCAGCAGTGGCATTAATAAGCACCTCAATGTCTGTCAAATAAGACACATTTCTAGGTGCTCCACTTATCTCCAACGTGCTTTACAAATAATAATTGTTCCTGCACGCCCATCCTCCCCCTCAGCAGTAAGGAAGTTGCATAACCCCAACCACAGGGCTGCTCACTGCATCACAACCCCACAAGGAACTTCCGAGCAGGGGCAGCCACGGGGCAGAGCAGGAGTGGTGTAACTCCAGATAGAGACCTTCAACCCAGTGACATGTGGGGCACAGAACCTTAACTCTGGAAGATAGCACAGGAAAGAAAAGGCAGCACTGAAGCGAATGCAGTACAAGCTAGTTGTACACTGCTCCTGCAGGCTCATTTGGCTTTGCAAACTCACCCGTGGTCAGGGCCATGTCCTCAGGTGGTCCCCAATTGCCTCTTCTGCTCAGCTGCCATGCAATGCACCTCCAGGAACACTGCAATCAGCTGCAACACCTGGACAAGGCCAGAGGATACTGCTAGAACCTCCAGTTAGTGCCACGCCTGCCTGAGCCAAAGCACATGGTCAGAAACTATTTGCTCCATTCTCACCTAAGAACAAAGCAGGCTTCCCAATACTGCTGAAACACCTAAAAGTGCTTTAACAACAGCAAAAGTACCAGGAAAAATATCCACAGCCCAACCCTGGCATTATTAGCTTGGTCAAAGGCAAAACTACACCAACCAAAAACACAACAGAGAGAGGAGACAGACACCCACATTTATTCTAAGCACAGTCCATTGAAATCAAGGAAGAAACATGAAAGTCTCTCTTGCCATCAGCAGACAGCACCAATCCCAATTGTCAGGTCCGTCCCTTGCCGTCAGTCTCTGGGGGGGGGTCCCCACTTTCTCCTTCTGTGGGACAGCTCTGAGGGCCAGCATCCGCCACGCCTTCTGGAAGCAGCTCCAGGGCTTCCTCACCAAGCACACGTCTCACCTTCTCCCCTTTGGCTGCCAGGATCTCCTCGATATTCCTTAACAGCAATATGAAAGCCAACAGTGATGCTACAGCAAAGGCCAGAGGGAAGAGCCTGGTGTGGGGCTTGGCTCCTGGTAATTAACATCGCACGGTGGACTGGCACATGACTACTGACAAGGAATCCTTCTGTCAGCTGTTTGGGAAGCAGACAGAACAATCCAAACCTCCTAGGGCTGTCCTTACCCCTTAGGATCAATAATTCAGCAATTATTGCAAAACTCGTTTTTAGAGGCATCAAAGGGAATGGGAAATCACCGAAATTCAACAGCACGAGGGAGCTGACAGCATCCCGTGTCTGAGATGCCCACAGGTGGGGGAACCCAGCAGTGACTGAACAGAGCCTGAGGGAGAACCGAGCAGCACACGCAGCAGCGCGCCTGCTGGCAGCAGCAGCAGGATTCCTGCGTCCCAAGCAGCGCTTCATCGGACCCTCAGGGACGGCTCTGAGGAACCGGGTGGGACGCAGCCCCGCCCCGCGGAGCCCCGCCCCGAAGGCACGCACCTCTTGCCCTGCAGGTCGGAAAACCAGCCCAGGTTGTCGGCGATCACGTGATGGCTGTGGCAGCCGGGGCACGTGACGATGACGACGCCGCGGCTGTACGCCAGGCGGGAAATGTTCTGCGCCGAGCGGCGCTGGCACACCTGCAAGGCACAGCGCCGCGGCCTCCGTTAGCAACAAAGCACCGACCCGCGGGGCCGCTCCCTCCCCGCGCGCCGCCCCAGCCCCGCACCTTGCAGGTGTACACCAGGCGGTAGTGCGTTGCCTGCAGCCGCCCCAAGCTGTCCGGCGGCGCGGTGCACGCATAGCGCAGCGCCGGACGGTGCTGTGGAGGCGCGGAGGCGCTAAGCGCGGCGCGCACCGCCGCACGCACCAAGCGCCGCAACATGGCGGCCGCGCAGGCGCAGAGGGGGCGGAGCTGAGGCGGCGCGGTCGGTCCCACAGAGGCTGCCTTCCCCATCCATACGTTAACGGCACCGCTTTAAACACTCAGTGCTGTTTATTGAGGGATCCGAAACGCCGTCCAGATGCAAACTCGAAGATCGGCCGGCCCCTAGCTGCCCTCGGTGTCCGTGTTGTCGCTGCCCGTGCTGGGCTCCCAGTCGGCCTCGGGGCGGCGGCCCGCGGGCGCTCTGCGCAGGGCGCGCTTCCTGGAAACGGGACTGTGTGAAACGGAGCCCTACGGGAACCGAGCGTGGGGAGGGGGAGAGCCACGGGATGGGAACGGGGCACGGGATGGGGCCCGACCTGCGGTACCGCTCAAAGCAGTCCTTCATCCTCCTCCGCTCTTTCCCGGACAGCTCCTCGTGGGCTGAGCTGCACTCCTCGCACTGGAAAAAAAAAAAGGCGTTTTTATCACGTTGGGCACACCGGCTGTGTAAAGATGACCCCCTTTTAAGGCTGAGGTGCCCTACCTGATGACCCCCTCTTGGAATTGTTTGCACCCCGAATCATTTCGCTTTGAAATGAAGGGGAGAAAATGGAAACCTGTGCATTAAAATGGCAAAGAAGAGCTGGTTGCTACCACAGCCCATCCCTTGGGAAGTACTCCAGTGTGCAGAGCCAGCGTTTCTATCTGCTTGGGCCCGCAGTACAGCACGCTCATTCCTGGCTGTCTGCTGCTGTGCCCAGGATGCAAACACACAGTTTTACCATGCTTATTATTCTCTTCCAGTTGCAAATCTGAAATTCTGTTTCCTGTATCAACAGTGGTACTTACAAACAACTGAAAAACATCCATATCCATAGGAAAAGGGCGAAAAATAACTAGAAGTTTCTAAGCAAAAGCTAAGAAATACCCAGATGCGGATGAGTGCTCTCCTGTTCAGAGTTCACCCTTTTGGAGGGTACATTTTGCACAAAATGCTTTCTGGAAAAGCAGCAGCTGCCTCCATGCCCCTCATTCCTGGTAAATCCATCATTAACAAGAACATGAAAAATTACAAACCCCAGTCAGACTAAAGAGAATCTTTGTGGCTCTTACAGTGGGTGACTCTGCAGGCAGATTGCTTTCTCGAATACTGAATTGCTGGTTTTGTCCTTTACAGCAGTCTTCTAAGGGAAAATAAAAAATCACAGTTGCAGTCATAGTTGCCACACTGAAGTGACTTCTCCTTCCACCAGTTCACCAAACAGCAATAGCTGTAATGTATGAGCTGCCCAACAGTACACACCATCAACAGCAAGCTGAACCCAGGCCTCAAAATGCTCAGTATTCAATCTTGTGATCATTGCACAAGACCCTGCTCACTCAACCTCTGAGTCTTGCTTAGAGTGATGGAATTCCCCATAGGATCAGAGACACCATCTGTCTAATTTCTGCTTGTGGAGGAGCAAAATGAACCAGTGCAGAGCAGCACCTCTGTCTAACATCACTAAAAGAATAATGATGGAGATAACAGTAAGAAATCATGGTAAACATTGATCACAATTTGTCCCTGTTCCCCAGCTAAGAGGTGCATATTAAGATACTCAACAGATCGTATTTTAGCAAAACTCCTAATGCAGTGATCAGATACTGTGGTATGTAATTTTGATTTGAGTGAGGCAGAGTAAGAAAAGGCTGTTTCAATGTAGTAGCTACTGCGAAAAATCTCCCATCTCAATGAATGATTACTTAAATCTTTCAGGAGAGGATCTTTGCTTGTTTCTTTCTCAACACGTTTCAAAGGAGGATCTCATGTTTTAAAGGACCCTGTTTATTCTTCTCTGCACTGCTGAATCATTCCCACTGGGGCTGCCACAAAAACAGAACCAGCGACAGTATTGATTACATGGTTCTGCTTTTGTGAAAATAGCTTGCAACGTAAAAGAGAGGAAAGAAATGTCTCTGAAGAAAGGCACATGGTTCAGCTGGAGCGAAAGGATGCTTGTTCCATTCTCAGCTCAGCCACAAACACAAGAGGAGCTATTTCTCAAAGGCATCGTGTACCAGGTGATTTTGGCTGGACAAATTCAGAAGACAGATGACTGAAAAAAGACTCAAGGACCTGAGGTGGTCTAACCACACCACTTCTAAGTCATTCACCTGTACAAAAGACAATTTCAGAGATCACAAAGTAAATAACATGTGGAGATTTTTCCCTCCAAAAAGCTGTACAAGCATTCACTGTTCCCAGATGCTGGGAGCATGTTTTCCTTTTTTTATAGATGAGAAGGATGGCAGAATGCCTCGGGGTTCAAGAAGCCTTGATTTACATGCACCTATTCTGAGTCATCTCAAGGAGGTGCCAGGCATGCTCCACTGAGAAGCATCGCTCACAGGCTGAATGCTCAGTCAATGTACCTCTTCTGCACTAAAATAAAAAGCATGTCTCTTCCTGTCCCTCTGAACACTGGGCAATCCCATCAAGAACTGCACTGTATGTTTTCCCCAATAAAAGCCTTACTTTTAGTCAGGTGCGTATCTTCATCTAGATGACCATGCAGAGGAAGCTATTGGGACACAAACACATTCAGATCATGAGATGTACTCCTTATTCTTTCTCAGACAGTAGCTAGGAGCAAATACAGGAACACAGGACACAGCTATATAACCCACCTTTCCCCACTGTATCTTGCTGTAAGCAAAATAGGAAACATTCTGAACTAGAAGCTGTGTATCTACGCACAGACTTATCCTCCATGACTACAGCCTCATACATTTTGTCTCCAGACAACGTGACAACCTCTACCACAATTAAGTTACGAAATAAGTTGAAAAAAAAAACCCTTTACTACACATGTTCTCAGGGTAATACTAATTTTTGCCCGTTCTCTCACAAGAGAGACAATTAGAAGCAACTCATAATTTGAATCTTCTGGTCTGCTTGGACTCAAACCTTATCAAAGCTGCATCCCCACACTTAGAAGTCTCAGGACACAAGGAGAAGCTACCCTTAGCTGTTAGCCTGCTTTGTCACTGCCATGAGCCTGACCCACGGAGAGCAGACTGCTGTTACTTTGGGAATTAAGCACAAGTGAGGAATTTGAAACCATCTCAGGAGAAAATAAAATGTAAACAAGGCACCCTACTCACATCCTGGGAATCTCTGGAGGAAGAGTCATCCAGGTCAGAAGTCTGAAATAAAACCAGTAAGTTCACGAGCAAGTAAATGGCAGTAATGGAATATACAGGAGACCAAAAGCTCCAGAAAATGGAAATGTGGACTTCCTTCCTCCTACGCTCATCTGACCATTTGGAGAAAGTACATGAGATGCCACACTAATTAAAAGTCCTCAGATGTCTAATTTAATTCCATGGACTCTCACACCCTGCTCCTACTTCATCCAAATGGCTTGTACAGACTCTAGAGCTCACTCTTTAGTAGGTGACAATGCCTTTATGATCTCTGGAAGCGCTCCAAACATGCAAGGCTTCAGCAAACCAAGGTGAGCTCATAAGAACCATCATATCTTCCTTTTTTCTGAACAGCATGTGCACAGAAATGGTTACCCAAGCAGGTCTGCTTGCTGAAATCAGACTGGTTAGGTCTCAAGGTCTCAAAAAAGTCTTATTGGGTCCTAGACTCAACTTTCCAACTCATCACACACAACAACCCCACAGGCATACCAGTGCAGGTAGCTCCAGTTGCAGCCTTTTCAGCTTGGCTTCAGTAGCCAGTAGCTGACCCTCCTTTTGGAAGAGCTGCAGCTGCAGCTCATCGCATCGCTCCCCCAGCTCCCGAATCTGCTTCCGATAGGCGTCCCTCTCCATCAGGTTCTTGGAGTACTGTGTGTAGAACTGTTCTCTGGTCAGCAGTGCCTGGTGTAAGAGGCAACACGTTGTAGCACGTCACACAACACCACAATCAGGGTTACGGTATCTGCCTGCTTCAAGCAGCAAGCCAGGGTTAGCAGCAGCTTCTGGAGGAACGTTTTATCACCTGGTCTCTTTCTGAAGCCACTTCCTCCATCTGCTGTAAGACAGCTTCCATCCGTTTTTTATACATCTGGGAGTCCTTCCTCAGAGACGTGCACTGTAGTTCAAGTATCTCTTTTTCCTCTGCATACTGTTGAGACATGGCTTGTGGGGTGAGCCCAAGCTAGAATCTCACCACTTCTGCTCTATACCACAGATTGCTACAGCCAGACTTCCCTGCAACATCAAACCCAGACTGCCCTGTTGGAGCAAAGCCAACCAGAAGACCAGGCAGTATGACTAGAAAGCCTGCTAACACAACAGATTTACATGTACCTGAGCTGTCAGTCATGATAGAAGCTCCCATCACCCTGCAGGCTGAGGCACAGACCATGAATTACCAGACACAGGCATCAACAGGTAACAGTTAACATCATAGACCTCTAAAATACTAACACGCCTTTTCCCTCAAAGTGCAACACAGACCCTAGAGTAGAAGCAGCAGGGACTGCTGCTTCACTGATAAGACATTCTAAGTGCTTCATCTGCCCATCTCAGCCCAGTGACCCCAGCAGGGATCTGTACTGCACCACACACTTTGTCTCGGAGCACCTCGGCCTGGCGCAGCTCCTTGCGGAGGCGGTACAGGGTGCTCAGCAGGTCCTGGCGCTCCAGTATCTGGCTGCAGTCTTTCTGCACAGTCTCACGAGGGAGACTCTTCTCCAAATTCTGTTCCCTGGCAACCTGCTGGACAAAGAAGAATGTGAGATACAGCAGCCATCCAACTCTGAAGTCTTACGTGCTCTCTCTGTACGACTTGGGAGAACAAGGCCATAGCTGACCCACAAAGTATTCAGTACAGCCCCATCGCTGTGCTGGCTGCAAAAAAGAATCATTTCTGAAGATTCCTCACCCAGTCACCCCCACCAACCTGGAGAGTGTTCTCCAGCTCCTGGTTCTTGGCCAAAAGCAACTCCTTCTCCTGCTGGATCTCCCACATCACTTCATGGCTCGGACATTGCTCCATGGCATGCTTCAGTTTCATCGAGTGCTTACGCTCTAGTTTGCAGTCGTCCTCAGCCTTCATGAGGCTATGCTTCAAGCTGTCAATCTATGAGGAGGTTCAGAGCTCATCAGTAACAGACAAAAAAGCCTGGTTGCAAAAGCAGTGCTCTCGTGGCAGAGTTCCCCATTCCTCAGACAGGCATGGTGCAAGCTTTTCCCCAGCTCTATCTTCATCAGGAAGTTTGGTGTTCTGGGGAGCTGAGATTTGCCTTTGTGCTAAATGGTACAACATGCTGGTTCTGTACTGCCCTTGTGAGAGGGCACAGTCTCAAATGAGGGGAAGACTTAATTCTTCAGAGCACAGCTTGTAATCCATGGGCCTACAGGGCTGAGCCAGGGACCACTAAGACATACCACCTGTCATAATAGACTAGGCCACGCCATCCCAGGCAAAGACACATCTGATGCACAGCACAGCCCTTCAGGGATTCAAGTAAAGAAGGAAGCTTAAGAAGGGGTCACTCACCTCTAGGAGCAGGTCCCTGTTCTTCATGAGGGCGCTGCTCTTCTCCTCGCTCTGTCTGGCATAGCTCATTGCCAGGTTGTAGTTCTCATCCTTGCACTTCCGCAGCTCCTTGCTCAGACTGTCCCTCTCCTCCTTCATCTTCTGCACCCTCTCTTGGTGCTTGCGGAGCAGGCTGTCCCTCACCCACATCTCTCTGATCATGTTCTCTTTGGTGTGCAGCCACACGGTGAGCTCCTGGGCCTTCTGCCGCTCCTCCTGCACCGTTCTCTGCAGCTTCGTAATCTCATTCATCAGGAGCTGGCTCAGCCCTGACTCCCCAGCTGTGTCTGTTGGGTGGACAAGTATCAGTAACTGCTGTCCTGTCTGCAACCCCCCCACACACCAGATTTCCACCCATTTATCACTAAAAGGTTTCATTTCAGAACTCAAACATTACCTATAATCAGAGAGAAAACCCTGCTTGGCTCCTTCCCAGTTATTTTCTTATACAGCTGTGGATAATAAAGCTCGAGACTCTCCATGAATGCCTCAAAGCCCTTGCGCCCTGTTCGCTGAAGAATGTCCAGAAGAACACCTGGAACAGCAGCAATATTCTATTAACTCATCTCTCTCTTTACCTATTTCTAACAGAACAAAGAATTGCTCCAATCTCCCCACACGGTGTTTCTGTGGTCTGAGTTGGAAGAGCCAAGGCTGCTCTTCACCCACCTGCTTTGCGTTTGCGCATGACCAGGCTGGGGTCGTTGAGAACCTGTTCCTCATCATCGTGGTTTATCACCTGGCACTGGCGAAGATAAGGTGTTATACGGGAAGGGTCTATCACAGAGATCAGCTTCACCCGAAAGTTTTCCAGGCTATTCCAACATGTCTCATCGTTATCTTCTTCCAGCATGGTGGTGAGTGAGAAGTATCAGTGAGCAACTTCGCCCTTCCTTAAAAAACAAAGACAGGAAACAAAAAAAAGCAGAGTGGGTGGTGGTGTTGAAATCAAGTACGCAATCTTGAATTTAATTCCACGAGTTCTGCTGCCTCTCATGGCCACCTCACAGATCTCACCTGCGCAGCCTCAGCACAGCTTCAGCTACTGCTCCTCCACAGGTGGGAAACAAGCAGGTAAACAAAAGCAGGAAAACCAACATTTCTGTGCCCAGACTTCTGTCTAAAGTCAGTTTTATCAATTCAAACAAGAAACTGGCACTATTTTTACCTCTTTGCCCCTATGTGGTAAGACTATTCCATGATGAGCATCTCCTGAAATCCTGCTCATTGATTACTATGCTAACATCACATGCATGAACTGGCTGCAGTAGCTGTGCCATTTCCAGTAACTGCCAGCAACATCAGCATGCAAATTTTCAGCTGTTTTGTTTAACTGGGGTCAGAAGGGGAAGAGTTCTGACTACACAGGGGCTGAGATTTCACACAGATCTTACTGCATCTCTCCAAGCACTCATTTCTCTGCTCCTGCATGGGACAGGACTCCAGAAGTGAGCTGGACTGACACAGAACTAACAGGTCAGTAATTATCATGGGGGAAAAAAACCAAAAAGCCCACCTTGCTCTGCCTGACATCAGAGCAGCCCCAGCAGATCATCAGCACAAAAGCATTCACCTGTTGATGAGAAGCACACCCTCCCCTCAGAACTATAACAACAAAAAATCTGCCAATATAAAGCATTCTGCATGACATGGACCAACCTGGGCCTGTGCAGACAAAAGCCTTCACTCCTCTTCTCCTGGTCTGAGAACATTCAGAACATGCCCTGTCTCTGCAGAAACCTGCCTGGGCTGCAGCCCTCCTTTATGCTGTGGGAGAGCAGGTCATTCCAGGAGCCAATCTGTGAGAAAACAGGAAACTACTCAGCTACACTTTGAGATAAAAAAGGGAGAGAAGAAAAAAGGAAGTCAGAAGGGATGAAGGGGGAGGAGGATGAAAGCTGATGACGCTGCAAATCACCAGCATTGCTTATCTTACACTCACTGTGCCTTGGTTGTCCAATCCGTACCACTGAATGGCCAGGAAAGTTTCCTTGTGTAGACTAAGAGTGAAAAATCACAGGCACAGGTCCATCCAGCTTACTTCAGAGGACAAAGCCAGCACAGATCACACGTACCACTGGTGCCTGATGGTACCAGCCCTGTGCTGAATGGCACACAGAACAGTGGGCAGAGCTTCTGCTGTGGGAACTTCTCGGAAAAAAGCATTAGCTATAGCAGTTTGTGGAAGATAGAGCACACTGCAAGAGGAAAGCCATTTCAAGGTACTTCCTCCTGCTCCACTAATCGCTTCGTATCCAATTAGTGATTTTGATCTCCCGCTGCCCCTCTGTGGCAGCTCTGCCTTAAGGGGCCTCACAAAAGTCGCACCTCACAGCACACCGAACGTACTGCCGTGACCCTGGGGAGGCTGGGCAGTGCAGTGGGTGAAGCTTCCTGCAGCACCTTCCCAATGATTTTTCCCAGCTCTGACTCAGCTAGCCTTGCACCCCTCTGTAAGAGAGATCGCTGTTTTGTGAATGAGGAAACAGGCTTTTATTAAGTGATTTGCTGATGGCTGTATGGGAAGGCTGTGGAAGAATCAGGGAAGAATCCAAGCCTGGTTCAGTCCTGCCTTTGTAGCTACCTGCATATTCGTTTTCCACATTCTCCACATTCTCCCTGGTTTGCTTTCATGTAGCTTGCAAGCTTCTTTCTCTCATTAGCAATCACACTCATCCACACATCATTACAAGCACCGTTTACCATAAAAAAAACCAGAAGACATCAACAGTTTAAATGAGAAAAATAAACATCTGTATTTCAACCAGTACTTGAGATTATCTGATAAAAAATTAACCTGCTTCTTACTGAGCAGCATTCAGACAGCTGTCAGACAAAACATCGTCACAGCATTAAAGACCATTCAATGAGCCACATATCTTGAACACGGGTAAACATTCACATAAATAGGGGGGAGCACAACAAGGAAATAACTATCACTGCTGGCTTCCCCAGGTCCCCAACAATTGTTACCCCACAGCACTTGTGGCAAATGCTAGGCTGAAAGAGAACAGAACAGCTCTGTGCCTAAAAGACATCCCCTCCAGCAGTTTTGTTTCATTACTTGCAGCTTGTCTAAATGAGCAGACTTGTTTAGGTGATGGGGAAACCAGCCTGGATGTTTCTCTCTCCTCCCCAGCTCTGCCTGGTCAGCTTGTTGCAAGTGTGAGAAGTGAACAGTGCAAAGAGCATCTCCTGCTGCAGCGTCGCAGGGCAGGCCTCCTCCAAGGGGCTCCTGAAACACAGCACAAACAGCTCTTAGTCACAGGACTTTTTAATAGGGAAGCAAACATTTTTGAGTTTCTAAGACCAGTTTTAAAGAAAGAAAGAAAAAAAACAGAATCTCATTCAAAAAGCAAGCAAATCAAATGGCATTCATGCTCATTTGGTCCATTTCACTACAGGCCTCAACACATTCAGACGTTGCACTCGTACACCTGAGAAGCTGCCCAGTTACACACAGAAAGGAAACCATCCAGGGCTTCATTATACCAACTAGCTATAATACTAATAGGCAGCAGCAGGGTCTAAAAGGCTGCCAAATACTTAAACCTCTTAGCTTTATAGGTAATTTTATAATGTAAACACCAACTTCCCCTCCTCCTGAATGTCACTGCATTACTCTTCATGCATGATTAACAGGGCGAGTGCAGACTCTGTGTCCTAAGGGAACGGAAGTCAAAACCATTTCAATCTTCTCCTGTGGTCATGATTCATTGTTTGGGCTGTGCCACAGGCAAAAGTACTTCAGGTTCTCTCTTTAAAAGAAAGAAATACAAGACCCACAGAACAGCTACAGACATTACCTCCTCACACCCTTCTCCTCTTCCTGAGCCTTCTCCTGACACGCAAACTTCTCCTGATCTGAGGAACACTGGCAGTCCCATCAGTGCAGGTGCCCACGATGGATTGTGCAGCAATCTCTTCAGTTTCCATGCCCTGCAACATAAGGGGAACAGACTATTTGCACAGCAGCACAAAACCTAGGAGAATTTGCAAGAAAACCCATCTTTTTATTTTAGTTAGCGCAGCAAGATTTAAAACAATGCTCCATTTACACTCAAAATTAAGCATGGGACACAACGCTGTGTTACCACGATCCCAGCAAACACAAAACATCCCAAACACATACAATTTTCAGCCAACACCAGCACTTCTTCCTACAGAGGATGGTTCTGTCGCTGCCCTCCAGCCAGAACACACCTGCTGTGGTTCCTCTTTGCTAGAGAGGTTGCACCCACCACAAGTGAGACTTCAGCTTTCCTTTACCTTACTTGGAAAATCAGCATCTCGATCTCCAGGCTCATCACCACCTGTCCCATCCGACTGTGCATCTAATTCATCCCCACAGCTCTCATCCTCAGATGCCTCCTCCTCACTCTGCCACTCCTCTTCATCACTCTCTCCATATTCCCTCCTGCTGGCTGACAGAGTTGTTGCCACTTTTGGAGGAGGCAGAGTTGCTAGTACAGCAGGGAGTGTGAAGGCTGCTAGAAAGCGAGCTTTCAGCAGGAGAAAAGCAGGGTCGTTACCCAGTTTCTCGTGCACCAGTTCTGTGATAGCATTCAAGTCAACCTCACCCTCAGTCTGACTGCCATCAGGGGACAGAAGACGTGACGCCTGCTTTTCCAGAGCCGCCTTCTGCAGAAGTAGCTTTGAAAGGGTTTTTAAGTTGCACAAAAAAGGGGGGAAATAGGGCAACCTGGTTTGCAGTGGTGGCACCTGGACACCTTGCTTCCCACTCAGCCATTCCTTCACTAGCTCCTCATCTTCAAGGGAAATCAGGCTATAGTCAAGCAGAGTCTTTTCTGCACTAGAAGTGGTTGGCTGGGGCGGAGCACTCGCACTCTGTGCAGGGGGTGGTTTGGAGGCAATAGGTCTGTATTTCAACGCCTCGACAGCTGAGCCTTCAGAATGCCCTGCGACACTGTTATGAGGAATTGAAGCTCTTGGCTGGAGCACAACCCCTTTATTAAGGACATTCGAGTTGGAAGATGATCCATTTGTTGTAGATGAGTCCTGGTTGTCTCCTGGGCTCACAACACCAGTCACACAGTGGGAATCAGACCCCTGAGTACTTGCAGGTAGCTGCGTCTGGGGCAGCAGCTGAGCATGCGGGGTTGGTGCACCACCTGGAAGAGCATTCTGAGCTGCTGAAGAATCAACAGTCCTGGAGGAACTATCTGAAAGTGCAGATGTAGCAGAAGAAACACCGGACACGCTGCACACAGGACGGGCCGAGCTCACAGGGAAGGCACCTGCAGAATGGCTTACACCAGCTGTCCTTCCTGCTGGGCTCCCTGCAGCTAACTGGGCATTTGTTTTTGTCTCTGCATGGCTTGGGTGAGGCATATTTACTCCAGAGGAAACAGGAGGCGCTCCTAAACCAGAGACACTGCCACTGGATGTCACACTTGCCTGACTTTGACTCCTCACAATAGCAGCTTGCAGACCTTGGGGAACACCCACAACGGCCTGCACAGCACTGGAGAGCAAAGCCTGCTGTGGTACAATCCATGTGAGAGGCAGCACGCTGTCAGGAGTCAAATGGGAGCCAGGCTGTGGAGCTAGAAGAGCAGGCAATAGATTGACTGGCCCGGGACGAATCAGTTCATAGGAAACAGGTGCAGGAAGAGACAGTTTGCTGTTGCCAGACTCTATGCCAAAAGGCACCACCGTAACTCGATGTGGCACAAAAGCTTGATTTTGCAACACTACTGCAGCTGAGCTACCAGCTAGGACCTGACCATTGCACCCTGCTTGATCTGGGGCCTTTCCTGCTGCAGCTGGATTCAGGCTTGGAAAAACTCCTCTTTCAGGGGTATTTTGTGGAGCTTGCTCATTTAGTACCATATTAGATTGCACTTTTGTCTCTTGTGAGGAACCAGGGCTCACCCCAACTTTTGGCACTAATGGAGAATGGTTTTCAAGCACAACAGGGGTAGAAGCAGAACCTGCAACAGAAGTAAATGCTGCCGGGGGAGCTGGCACACATCGTACTTGGCTGTCTGCAGAGCCAGCTGCTCCAGGTTTGCTCCCCACTTGTACAGGAGGAATCATTTGCTGCGGTGGGTGCTGGATTATCAAAGGCCCTGAAAGCACCATCTGCGGGGCAACAAATACTTTTGTCTGCATAGCTTTCTCTTTTAGCTGCTTCTCCTTCTGCCGCTTCTCTCTCAGCAACTCTGAGACAGTTTTAGGCTTCTGCCTTTGAGCTTGGGCTACAGGAGCTGGAAGAGATGGGCGAGCTGGAAGAGCTGTCTGCCTGTCAGGAGAGGGCTGCGATGCATCGCCTATAAGGTGAATGAGGGAGAAGAAAAACAAGTCTTCAAAGAGGAAGAAAGACTTCAGATGCTGTTTTGTAGCTATTAGATATCAACTGCCCTGCATAGGAAGTAGGAAAATTCCTGACTGTGGGAGTTCTTACAACACTGTACTGCTGTGAGTACACTGCTTGAGAGGAGTCTGACAGTGACAGCCTACAGACCATCAGGCAGGCACGATGACAGCAACCCCACAGCACTTCAGTGCTTCTGCCAGTCCTTACCAAGATTAATGTATTAAGCCAATAACTGAAAGATCCAAGAGCTACCAGAAAGGAGCAAGGCAGTGTATTTTGTGTCAAAGCTCTCCTTCAGTTCAATTGGTTATTAATATAGTGTGATAAGTTAAGTGAAAGTTCCTGTGCACCATAAAAACAAGTGCTCTGGTAGGTACCTGAGGAAGCCTCTGAGTTTTGGGAAGCCTGCAAGAAAAAATAATATTAAATTACACTTGAAACATATAAAGATCATTAGAACAGCACAGATGTCAAAGCATCATCTGTCAACATCCTATGTAAACAGCCACACAGGCAGCACTTCACTGTGCTTCTGATCCCAAATCAACTGGTAACATACAAACAATACCAACCAGCCCCACTCATTGAGAAGTCTCTATTTTAGTCAAGACTCCAGTGGGAAAAGATTAGAAACAGCTGGTGCACGGTACCTGCCGAGGCCTCACCGCGTCGGCCCTTCTCTCCCGAATGATCTTCATGCAGCCATTGGTGTCAATCCGAAAGAGCTGCAAGATAAGCATCTCAGTACAGCTCGGTTCAGAAAAAGAACGTGTTGGAAGAGCCAGCAACATGATGGATGGGAGAGGCTTCACATGAAAGGCTCTGGGTACATATTCACACTTACAGAAAACTGTGAAAGCATTAGAATGGATGCAGGGTTTACTAAATATAATATGCAAGCCAAGAGAACAGATTAATCTAGTGATTAGATTAATTTAAACAAAAGATCTGTAATTGCTTTTAAGCATCAAGTATAAAGATTACCACTCCTTTAAAGCAGATAATGCTATTAAGACAGAAAAACCTACCTGAATGAAAAGAGTGAACAGGGGAGTGCTGGAGAGACTGACCGACTTGAGCTTCTGCTGAATAGAATAAGCTAGGAAAAAAGGCCCAACACCAAAACTCAGCTAAATATTCACTTGTAAGCTGCCAGGAAACAGGGACACGAAGGAGTGCTCTCTCTGATGGGTGACCACTACCTTTTGTTTGATCAAAAGCCATCCTCCCAGTTCGCAAGGTGCACGGCAGCAGCACGTCGCCCACCCAAGGAGTCACAGCCATGAGAAGCTTTCTGTCAAGGTTCATTTTCCTCCAACGTGCTCTCTCCTGACGACGACTTTTCCCCACGCTGCTCCACAGCCCCCTGTGCTTCTCAGCAGCAGCAGCACCAACCCCAGACGTCTTTGTTAAAGCAGCAGCAGAAGACATTATGAGCTTTGATTGCTGTGCGTGAACAAGCACATAATTAGAGTTCCAATTAGGAAGGATCTAACAAAGTTAGTCCCTATTTATTTTCATAATTACCCTGTGATCTTTTCCCCTTGGGACTACAGTAAAATAAGAGCTATGATTCTATGTTTACTTCCCACTAAAATACAGCTTGGCAGTGCCCATACCACACAAGCAGATGAGACAAAAGAGGCACTTACAAGTTTCCTCTGAAAAGACGTGTTTTCTCTCAACACTCTTCTCACATCCTCCAGGGTGACCCGCAGCACTTGCTTCCCACACCTGGAAGCCTTAAGAAGAGTTCACAAGGGAAGTGTAAGGGAAAGCACACCACAGAAAGTTCCTTGTGCAGATGCTACTCACAAAAGGTGCAAAAGCTCTCAACAGAGCTGTTACTGGGGTTATCTACACCCCCTGGCCATCGGAGGAAAGGGAGTTATTTCAGCAGCCAATCCTGCTTTGTGAAGGTATGGAAAAAGTTGTGTGCCTGTGACATTGTGGGTAGGAAAGAAGAGTTATTTTCTAGGTATGATGTGGTGGGGAGGGGCAGCGCCAGGAATTTCTGTCCATTCACTCAGCTCTGTTTCCAGCAGCACCCCCCAATGGTACAGTGAGAAAGCAGCTAACAGGTGTGAAAAATCACCATCTACTTATCTCATCAACTGCTCTCTTTACTGCAGCAAATGCTCTTCCTGGCAGTTTCTAATCCAAGCTCAAATTCCATCCAGAACAGATCGAGAAACCCAGGACTCACCTTGTTAATTTCCTCTATGGGATTCTTCACAGTGATGTCCGTTGAATGGGGACGTGCCAAGCCCCTCAGGACGGTGCTCAGCTCTGTTGCTTTATCAGTAACTCCTTCCTCACCTCCTTCACACCTTGCATTTGGCATTTTACTGCTGCCGGTCCTCGCATTAGCGCTCCCAAAAGAGAAAGGAGATGAAGTTTGGTGCCTTCCTGGGCACGACTCCGGCACGTCTGTCTGTGTTGGGATCCACAGATCAATGCTGGGAAAGGCACATTCCTCCTTGCTCGTCTTCTCCTCCTCAGAAGTGTCTGATAAATCCAGTTCCACATCTTCGCTGCTGCTCTCTGAACAGCTGGAGCTCTCCTCTGAGTGCTGGCGTTTCGCTGACCTGGACCGTTTCTTTTTAGCCAAAAAAGAGCACAGATAAGCTTCAGCCAGCACTCACCCTCAACTTGCAAATCTCTCAGACCAGCAAGCTAAAAAGAGTCCTGTGGGGCAGCATTCTACCAGAGGAACGTGGTTTCAAAATGCATGGAGCAGCAGCACCTGCTCATGCTTCACCACTGGAACCACGACAGTATTTTTAAGGTGGTCTTGAGCAGCCAGAATTTATGCAGTAACCTGAACCACAACTGGCAGCTCAAGAGGTACGTACAAGAAAACATAAGTATATGCTTATATAACATCCTTAGAGGCCTTTCAAGGCAATAAGGAAGTTATGGGTAACGTACAAATATATAACACTTAACTTCATTCCTTCAGGAAAAAAAAGGCTGCTTTAACACATTACTAATTAGACCACAAACATCCATGACAAAATACTGTGCAAAATCAAGGGCGATTGTGGCACTGGCTTCATAGGATTTCACTGTCAGGTTAGAGAATCTCCATTAAAGAGATGGGGCTGTGACACAGCAGGGTTCTGTACGATACCTTAGACCCAATCATGATTTTCCACTTGCTCAGGCACTGGGAGCGAGTCCGATGTGGCAACTCAGAAGCTATTTTACTCCAGTGACCTAAAAGGGAAGAGGAGTAGAGCATATCTATTGATGCAACAACCTGAAGGAACAGAATTTCTCCTCCACAAAGCCAGTCAGATGTCAGCACTCACATCAAAACAAGGGTTGGAAACATCTGGTTTACATCTTGCTGAAACACAGCAGAACTTATATATACCAACTTATATCATAAAGCACTCGAACAAGATTTCTGTGCTTCAGTAGCACCACAATCTGTAAGCAAAGGTAATACAGACTGATGGAGGCAGTGCAAGTGTGACATTTACATAAGAGAGCATCATCTCTAACAAGGTTTGGAGTAGTTCATACCCTCACCAGCCTTCTGCTATTTTAGAGCTGTTAGTGAGATTGGGAAAGCGTCTGTCTTGCTTTAGATTGCACCTAAGAAGATCCAGCAGGAGGGCTGTTCACCCACCCCAATAAGCTCATCAGATGCAAAGAGAGGAGTGCTGTGAAATTCAGAGTGTAAAAGAGTAGGGGGTGGGAGATTTCCTTTTCAGGGCAGAACACCACACACACTTCCAGTAACTGACTCTTACACAGGGAAACGTATAGGGATGGATGATAAAATCCTAATCCTCATCTCTGATTTATCAAAGATTTATTCGGACTTTGCTCCATTATACACTCGGCCAAGGTCAGAAACTAAAACGAATGTATGAGAGACCAAAACCCTGGCAGCTTTACATCCCCCTTCCTCACAGCTCAGAGATCTCAGCACGCTCAGATGGAGGCTAAAACCTAATGCAGAAAAACAGTACTGGAGAAAGTCAGAGAACTCTTTCACAGACTGTGAGCTCTGTGGAGCTGTGACAGACACAGCCATGCAGCCCTTTGATACACAACTCCTTGGTAAGTGAACTTCCAGGAAAAGGCTGCTCCATGTAAGGCAGCTCGAAACCATCAGCATGAACCAGAGCCTGCACTGCTGAAAAGAAAAGAGGCAGAAACTCAAATAATTAATTAGTAAGTAATAGTTTTCTGAGCTAAAAATTAAGCCACAGGAACACTCACCCAGGCCATGCTTCTGCACCAGATCAATGAGTTGTTCTTCTTCCTTTAAGCTCCATTTGCCTTTCTTTACATCACGGTGCAAAGCTTTTAAGTACCTTCAAATAAAAACCATTAAAGTAAGGAACGTTTCACTTCATTTATACGGTGCTGATCAGTGCTGCATAATCTGAGGCTGAGCACAACCAGCATTCTTATCAGATCTTTCCCTTTTCTAAGGCACCCATTACTATTCCTGTAACACAGCACAGTTACAATCTCTTTGATCTCAGAAATATCAGGCTATATGGTTAAAAACTATAATGAGCTATAAAAGGGATCACTGAAATCAGAACATGCTGCATTCGGTCTCCTGAAGCTGGGCTCAATGCTGAAGCTGGCTCAGCACCTCTCACAACACCGCTGTCAGCTGCAGGAAGTGACTGACCAGGCTGTTTGTGCAGCCCATACACAAATGACCACCTTTCCCTGCCACATGCACTCACTCACACTTCAGGATCCCTTTGCTCTGCTTAGGACAGCAGCCCCTCCAACTTCTGCTACACCACCAGCAGCTGTACTAAGGGAATGATGTGCCACAGGCAGCAGAGCTTCGCTCTCCCTGCTGGACTCAAATGTCAGCTCTACCTTCTAAAACTAGAGGCAAAGTCAGGTGGAAACAACAAAGGCTGTGCTCAGAGACCACCTTTAGGGACCGGTGGAGATTGTTTCAGACCACAACCACACTCACGACAGTCCTTAAGATGACATTGTTGTAAGCAAAGCAAATGTTTGTAAACGAGTTGCAGCTCAGCTCTGGACAACAGGCCTGAAGGCACAGCAGTTCCACGGGCTGCACTCACCTGTCACTGCTGCACCCACCTGTCACTGCTGCACCCACCTGTCACTGCTGCACCCACCTGTCACTGCACTGAGCATCGCTTCTCCCTGGCACTTCTGTCCGAATTTTATACCAGTCGCGCTCTCCATACTTCTCAACTGCAGCCAACAGCATCTGTGTTAATCACAGAAAGGAAGAGTTGAGACTCTTTGTCAGTAATAGTTCCAGACAGCCTGAAACAGAAGCAGCTGTATGTCTGCACAGAGTTATAAGTCTCGCTTCAAAGGTGTTTGGGAGCTGAGACCTCCCAACCTGTAAACTGCCCACCTCAGTCCATTCTGCACTCCTCTGTGCAACACGACAGCTCACGTGTACATAGCCATGCAACACTGCACATCTAGCCTTCCACACACCACCATTCTAGGGGATCAGAGAGCAGAACTCACAGCATCCTCCTCCGGGGTCCAGGGCCCCTTCTTCAAACTGGGATCCACGCTCTTCGTCCATCGATAGATCAGCTGGGCAGAATCTCTTCCTTCCATGTAATAGGCAACTAGAAATGGAAAGGTGCATTTTAAACCCTGCTGTAAGCAATATTTCTTCACTTACTAACATTTGGAACTGTAACCTTTTCAAACAAACAAACAGATTGCCATCAGATGCATCTAAACCTCAGCTTTAATGCTTTGACGGTGGTACAGAACAAGAACTGAAAGAGCACAGCATACACAGATTGCTACTATTTATAATGGCTTTACCAATATAGACACAAAGCAACCAACAATTCATACTGCAACAGAGCTCAGAAGGAAACATGTCAGCTCCAACACACACCCAACAAACCCAAGGCATCAGATGCTGTTATACGAAGGCTGGGATTTAGGACTCCAGAAAGCACTCTGTTACTACTTTAATCTTCAGTCCTCACAACTCACACTGTAATCCCACAGAGAGCTCACAAAGAGCTCTTCCAGAAACCAGTACAGGTACTGCAACGTGTGTACATACATGTACATACATCTGGGGCCACAGCACTGCTGTACCTCGTATACATACTGACACACATACACACACTGGGCCATAGTACTGCTGCACCTCCTCTAGGTATAAAACGTGGAACTACCACGGAAATGGAAACACTCACAGCAAATAAAACATCAGTAACGCCTTCAAGCAGAGCATGCCGGGTGCTCCAGCATGCAGAAGCATTAACACATGCAACCCTGGAAGTCATGTGAATGGAGAACAGTTCCCTTTGTAGGTCGCTTACTTTTCTTGTATGGGATATGGCTTCCCACTCTCATCTCTTGAACAAGCTCTAAAAGCATCTTATCTTCATCTTTGGTCCATTCTTTCCTTTTCAAGTCTTTGTTATAGGCTTGGTATTTCTGCAAGCACTGAAAAGCCGTCCTGTTTGTCTTCATGGAGAGAAAACAAAGCTGCTTAGACAGCTGGATATTCAGGAGGACAAAAGCAAGAGGGCAAAGTTCCAATTGTTTTGGTACTGTTCAGGAATGCTCCTCACAAAAGCACTAATTAACAGTGAATTAATATCAACTTTGTTTTCCAACACTTTTGATGAGGTACCATCAGAATGACCTGACTTTCCACCTCATGTTTCTGGCCTCAGAACTACTCACCCCCAGCTCCTGGGCTACAGCCTGCCAGTCCAAATAACCACGCTTAGCAGCAATGTCCTTCAGTCTCTCCGTCTCCTCCTCTGTCCATTCATTTTTGTTGATGCTTGGATGCTCCCAGTTTTGCCAGAACTTCTTCAGTTCTTCTGAACCACGCAGTCCATCAAACTAAAAGATAAAAGAGAGAGAAAAGTCTGCTTTGTCTTGTGTCAGCATTCATTTCTGCCCAGATGTCTGCCCCAGCTACATGTGGTACAGTTTGTGTTCCATGCACATCTCAGTGCTGATTTTGTCACAATTAAATCATCAGATTAAAGCAGTGATAGGAAATTAAGTGATTATATGCTTACCACATGGAGATCACACAACAGTCAACTTAGAGAAGGGCACGAGGGGATCAGTGGATGGGAATGACAGCAGGTCAGGAATTGTCAAGAGAAAGGGGACAGGTGTCAGAAGTAATACAATAGCTGAGCTCCAACTCACATGAACGTTTGAAATCTTCTCCCAGTCGTGCTCATCAAACCTGCCTCCTAACAAGTCACTTTCTGGAAGTTGGCTAGAGCAGAAGATAGAAAGAAACCACCTCGTTAAACAGGTAATTAAAGAGTCACTTCCTCAGCCTGATCTTTCCTCATCATATTCCTCTCACCTGCTATTAACTTCTACCAAAACTTACTACTCCAAAGCACCAGGCTCTTTAGTATCAATAACTTCACTCACAAACAAGGTTTCTTCCTCACTGGGCTTATTAAAGCAATTTTACTTGAATATAATGAGTGTACCATTAGAAAACAGCCCCCTGCAAGGTGATGTTGGTTTAGCAGGGGAAACAGTTCAATGCAGTACCAGAATGCATTACTCCAGATGTGTCAGCACAAACAGCTCAGAATCAGTAACATTTTCAGAGCACTCCTCTTGCTAAAGCAACAACCATTTCCAGCAGCATCTCTACCCTGGCTGTTAGGTGCATCTGCCTATAAATACACAAAGCTTAGTGCACAGCTATGGATATGAGAGCTCTGTGAAGTCTCAGAAGCACTTCATAGCTTTATTTGTGTTGACTTGCATGAAATCTTCTCCAAACGTCACACCCAGAAGCACCCAAGGAAGGAGGGAGGTGCAGAGGTCAGCCTCCCACAACAGATCTGCATTTCACCAAGAGCTTATCAAGAAGACTTCTCACTTAATTGCCTCTATTTCCCGTTCCACTTCTTTGATTTGCTTTTCCAGGATCTGTTTCTCCATTTCAGTCTTGACATTTTCCAGTTTCTGATTCGAGTAACTCAACCTGTTCAAAGACATTTTCAACATTACTTAGTAAGACCAGATGGGAAGGAGGTCGATGGCATCAGAAGACATGTGGCAAAAGAGGCTTCCCCACAGGTACAGTTCTTTCCTCCAGCTTACTTCCCACAGTAAGCAAGACTGTTCCTCTAGGCTCTCCCACCTGGCAAACTCATCCTATTCTGCTGCTACAATGCAAACAGCTGACCCAGAGCAGGTCTCAGATTAATCATTTTGGTATTTACAGAGAGATTCACTGAGAGCTGCAACAGCAGCAAATTAAGTCTGCACCAGCTACAGGCACATACATCTCACAAAGGACACGCTGCTATGACTCACTTGCAACATATCACAATTGCAGCCCCAAGCCCAGAGGCTGTTTTAAGTTGCACCATTGTGTCAGCAGGAGGAAACAGAGAGCTACAAAATGCCACAGTATCTTCAGTACAAAACCTCTTCCCCTGCTGGTTACCTGCAAAATAATCACCAAGCCTTCACGGTGCAACCTGAATGCTGTAACCTCTTGCTTATAGTCAGAACATTGAAGCTCAGACTCTTCAATATCACACACACAAAACATAGATGTCAATAAAGAATGGAAATGCTGCTAACTACAACAGTGCCACAGCCTGCACTGCTGCCCACAGGATGGGGGATCTGCGGATCACCAAGCAGGCCCCCCAGGCCCAACAGCGACAAAGTATCTGTGCTGTGCTTTGTAACCTCACTGAGGCTGCAATGAGCTCACACCAGAACTCGCTGAAGATGGAACCCCCACTTGTTTTCCCTCCTTACTTCCCAAGGCTCCCATGAGGTTGCACAGTACGTACTTCAGGAGCTTGGGCTGGAGCAGGCGCTGCAGGCGGTCACTTACAACTGACTTCTGCAGCAACACCTTCTCTTTGCTTTTCCCTGGGAAGAACAAAAATAATCAAGCATTCAGTCAGTGCAAAACCACTGCAGAGCATCCCCACATCTTCAGCAAGAGCTCATTTTCATTACCTACACAACTCTGTTCCGCAGAGGGCCTGTAGGAAGCCAGATAAATTGATTCTGCTGCCCATCTAAGCCCCTGCTGCCATGTCTGAGCTGCACAGCTTGCAGCCTCCTGCTCAGCTGTACCTCCAAAGAAACCTCAGTGAATCACCACCCAGGTGGATGGAACTCCCTACAGCTCTAAGCATCTCTTCTCCCATCTGAGCACTCCCCCTGCACAATCCCATCTGTTTTGGAGCACCCATGGGAGACGTGGAACGATGCATCAAAACAAACACAAGTGAAAGAAGGAAGGAAGTCAGGAATCCCTCAGTGAATAAATGCAGAAATTCCCATTTACTTTGAAGTACTCTTTCTGTGAATTCAAGTATGAAGTGCTGTAAGTACTGATGTTTAAATACAGATATGGGGGAATGGATGATTACATACATTATATTTCCTGTAGAACGCTGAACAGCACATACAGTTACTTACACTTTGTTGATAGCAGTTGTTCAAAGGATTTTATGCCCTGAGCTGCCTTTTCCTTGGCATCTTCATTGGAAGGAGGCCCCTAATAAAGATGAGAATGGATACATGGAAAACCTGCTTATTCTCCTTGGAACTCCACCATGAGCTGCTACCAGAAAGACTGATAACTCAGATGTGTGCAGATTGTCACACTAGAACTGCTCAGTCACCTTCACATCAGGGAACAAACTTAAAGACAGCAAGAACTTAAACAAAGTGGAATTGGATCGTGGAGATGAAGAAGCATAATCAAAACTAAGTCAAAAACAAAAAGAATGTTCATTCAATTGCCCCATGGCTAGAATGCCCCTGTTCAGAGCTCTCAGATGTCACAGCCAGAGGTTGGACAAACGTGTCCAAAAGAGGGCAAGCAAGCAACATGTGAGGGAAGAAATAAGAGGCTGTAAGCTCAGGAGTGACATTAACAGTTAGAATGGAACAGAGCTGTAGTACAGCTATAATTTAAATATACCACTGAAAACAATCAATATGTAAGCCAATCCTATTTACTTACAATTCCTGTTGTCTTGTCCTTAAAGTACGGCTTCATAAAATGGCCCAGAAATATGTTTGATGGTAAATTTCTACCATCTCCTGTCTTTGCTGTTTTTCTGCCATCGAGCTCACACAAGATTTCCTTCTGCAACAGAAGAATTAAACCATGCAGCATCTCCTCTGAATTTCCTAATTTCAGTGAACAGCAGATGAGTCATTCAAATCATTTGCTGCACCAGACTGCACCTCAGTGTATGTCTGAAAGACAAGGCTTGGAACCTCACACATTTGTGTAGTACAATGGAGATGAGAAATGTAAATAAACAAATACCCACGCATAAACTGCCTTGCTACAACAAACTAAAGCATAAGATATCATATACTCCAGTGACAGCAGGTTTGGTGATAGGAAATCATGGAAACTGCACAAAAATAAGCCCTTCCAAAAGTCAGCATTCAGGTGACGCTGATTTGAACTGACACATGAACCTCTGTATCCTGGTTCCCAGACAAGCAAGATGAATGCTACACCAGCACATAAATAAGGGCCATTACTGCTGCAGCTGATCCCTGCCCTGGTACCTCTCATACATTAAGAACGTCCTAGGAAGTTTCACTGTGGTTGACAAGCAAAGGATGAAAGCAAAAGGTAACTCTGAAAAGCACGGGATTGTTCTGCATCTGTACTGCTCACCTGCTGCTCTCTGTTCTGTGCAATCAGCAGCTCTACTTCCTCAATCTTTTCCTGGATAACTTCCTGATACACATAGTTCATCTGCAGGCACGTTTCTGGATCTTCCAGCAGATTGCTTTCAAGGTCATCATCGCTACTGTCCTCTTCTCCTTCCACTTCCTTGAGGAAAACAGGCCATTTTAGGGGTTAAGGGTACAGGAGAGGGAATGCTTGCATTTGAAAGCAAGTACCGGCACTGTGTTAGACAAGTGATTTCCAGAAGAGCTGGAAGCACAGCACTCTCTCCCTGACAGCCGCTCTGAGCGCTCCCAAAGGCCGTTAACAGCCCTGCCCAGCTCCCTTTCCTCCTGCCCATCAGCTCAGCCCGCTGTCTGACACAGCATCTGACTCCCAGCCCTGGTAAAACCCATACTGGTACCACCAGCTGCAGAACTGCGAGTAAACTGCAGAACACTCGTATTTACACTGGAGTCCCCTTGCCTGCTAAGAAAACACTTCAGGACCATCCCTTCAGATTTCCACCTCATTTGTTCCACTGAAGCAATTCTCCACGTTAATGGAAGAGACAAGAGAGCTGCCCCAAATTTCCCGAGAATGATGTGAGATTTCCCCTTTTTTCCTGCTCCCTTCACCAGGCAGATACAAAGATATGCTTAAACAGTTACCATTTCTGCATGGGCATCTGAGCTGTCACCTTCAGCATCGTCTGTTGGACCACAAAAATACAAAGACGTCAACGGGAGTGAAGAAAAAGCTTCAAACCAAGGGCTTTCCAACCGCAGAACAATGCAGAATGAAGCACCGCAGGGTATCTCACACACAACTACGAGGGCTTTTCGGGTATTGCTGTTACTGCTGAGTGGGAATAACGTTTAGTTCTACACCAGACATGCTCTTGTTTTTCGTTTATAGTAAGTAAAATAGCTTCGGATAAGCGCAGCAACAAAAGAGCTGCATCTTGGTCCAGCGGCACTGAGCGCGCAGCCAAGCGAGCACCCCAGCAAACCCACGCCCTGTAAGCAGCCTCGCAGCAACACCGGGCGTTGCTGTCAGTGCGGAGATGGAATCTGACGCAGCCCCTCCGCATGCGCCCGTTCGGACAGCGGGAAACGAGCGCGGCGAGGCGCGGAGCCGCCCCACCAACCCCGGCCGAAGCCCCCTGGAGGAGCAGCGCCCGCCGACGTGAGGGGGCCGAAGGGGCCAATGGAGCCCTTCCCCCGCCAGGCCCGCAGGGAGGGCCGTGCCCCGCGCAGGCTGCGGCCCCGTACCCGAGCTGAGGCTGGAGTCCGACACGGCCACATCGACGCTGGTCACGTCGAGCTGCAGGCTGCGCTCCAGCTCCTCGATCTCGCGGCGGATTTTCTCCCGCTCCGCATTCAGGTCGGCCCCGGCCGGGCCGCCCCGCCGGGACATGGCGGTGCCGCAGCCCCCGGGCCCGCTGCGAACCGTGCCGCCGCGGCACCGCCCCCTCCGCCCGCCGACCAATCGCCCCGGGGCGCCTCGGTCAGCTGAGCCCAGAGCACGTGATATCAGACAACCAATGGGAGCACAGCTTCGCCAGGACCGCGACCCGCGCGTCGCCTCCGCCTTTAATCGCTCCGTTACACAGCGGGCAGCGCCCCGGGCCCGGTGCTGCGGCCGCACCGCTTCCCGAATCCCAGCGAGCCCGTTCCTGTGTGCAGCACGGCAGTTCCCGCAGCCCGGCCGCTAGGGGAGCGGAGAGAGGCCAGACGTTCCTGCAAGCCTAGCTAGCACTCTCCGGAGCAGGACAGGGCGCTACGGTCCCACTCGCTGTTGACTGAGAGCTGCCCTTTGTGGGATCGGTCCCGCCCGCGCCGGCTCCGCCCTCAGCCATCTGCACGGATGGAAGAGCTGCTCCTGCAGCAGCACCCACAGCGCTCAGTAATGAGCTCTGCGCTGAGCTCTGCCCATGAGTCCCTGTTTGGTTTCACTGTCCATCTTCCGACACCTCAGAAATTCTGTCTATGGATTTGAGGAGATCGGCGACGAGCTGCAGTGATTCTGCTCCAGAGACCAGCTGCCTGGGGTGAGAGAAACACAGCGTCAGACTGGAGAGGATAAAGCAGCAGGCACCGTTTTCTGGAAGAAAACACATTGCAACTGAGTGAGAACAGAGACTGACCTGCAATGTGTAATAAAGAACCCAACTTTCAGTCCAAAAAAACCAGCCTACGAGGGATGTTTATACTTCAGCTGCTATCAGCATTTAACAGCTGAGGTAGTGCCAGCAGAGCATTTGGAAACAACTTACTTTATTGAAGACCGAGAGTTTGTGATAACAGTCAGAAGGTTCTGCAAGGCTGTGTCTGCGTTCTGTTTCACCACGGCCAGGCTTGCTGACTGCCCCGACCTCAGAGCTTCATTCTCCATCTTGCAGTTCTTCAGCTGAACCTTGGGAGGGAAATAAAACCCTTGATAACGAAAATAACACAGAACTCGCAGCACTGAGTGAGGTGCAGCAGCCAATGGGAGGCCTTAAGAATGTTACTGCTTTGTACCTGAAGTAATGCGTTCTCCTGTTTCAGTTTTGTAGCGTTGGTTTCTGCCTTAACAGCCCGTTTCTAAAAGAGAACAAAGGATGAGTGAGAGATGTTGGAAGGCTAGGTGGTATCACTGGAAGTGATATGGTGTGTGATGTAGCACCTTTGCTCTGAGTGCTGTATGAGATGGGGATGGCAGCACTTACAGTCATCAGCTGGAGATTCTGTTCCACGTGCTGCACCATTGCTTCCAAGTCCCGAGCTTCCTTCTCTTCTTTAATTTTGTTTTCCTCGAGCTTTCTTTCAAGCTTTTTCATCCTTAAAATTAGAAAATAGTACTTTTGTTAGTAAAACAACCACAAGAAAATTCTAGGGGAAGAACTGAGAAACTCTATTCTTCCACAAAGTAACAAAATATTAAAGCACCTCACAGAACTGCCTTTGTGGGCTGCAGCTCAAGGGATTTCTGCATTCGTCACCCACTAGCACTAATGGAAACAGCTAAACACAGCACAGCTGCACAGAAAACATGTCTGTACACAGTCAGTCTGGAGCATTCTGAAACAGTCACCCCATTGCCATGGGAGCAGCAGCTGCCTCATGGCGAGGAGCAGCACAGTAAGGAGAAATCACTACCACGGATCAGTCACAGAGTTGTTCAGCCTCAGGAATTTAATATCTCCCAACATCAAGTTAATCACCCACCAAAATTAAAATGCTCTTCTTGCTTTAAAGGAGAGAGATTGCCTCCTGTGGAGCCTTGCCATTACTTCCACAGCTTAAGCTGCATGAAGCCTAAACGCGCTCACAAGACATTACCTCACTGTGCCTTCACCAAGCCTTTTTCAATAAGAAAAACAGATCTGATAAAGCTTTGTAACAAACAGAACAGAGTTCACTTCACTTCTTCAAAGCTTATCACTCTTTCCAGGAAGCACCCTAAGACGATTCATTTACGCCTTCCCCTCACTCACACGTCTGCTTGAGTTCCAGAGATCTCCTGCAGCTCACGGATCCTCCTCCTCAACGCGGCATTCTCTGCTTTCAGCTGAAAGAGAAAAGAAAGAAATCCTTGTTAAGAGATGAGAACGCGGTTTAATGGCACTACAAACATCCCAAGAGCAATACCAGGAGACACAAGAAGGCAGAATTATTTCAGGTGCTGAGAAGCTTTGTTTAACGCCCCAGTGGCACAGCCTTTCCCTCCCCACACCGCACAGCTGATGCCGTATCCCATCGGACCGGCCTCATCTCCATCCCGCCGGGGCTGACGCGGCCCCGCCGCCCCGCTCACCTCCTCATAGCTGCGCTGCCGCGGAGCAGCGCCCGCCCCCCCGCCTTCACAGAAGGATGCAGCGAGGTGTGCCCGCTCCGCGGCCGCGGGTCGGTAACTTCCGCTCCACTCCGCCTCGTCTTCGTTCTCCTCCGCCCCACCGGGAGGCGCCGGGCCCAGCAGCAGCAGGGAGCCGAGGAGGGGGTCGGGCCGCGCCGCCTGGGGAGGGGAAACGGGGCGGGGACTGAGAAGGACGGGCTCCTCGGCGCGGACGAACTCGCCACTCCGGGCTTTGCTCCGCACGAACTCACGGAAGGAGAAAGGGTTGGGCTCGGCCGTTTGGGCCGCGGGCAGCTCCGCCGCCGCCATAGCTGGGCGCTCCCAGCCGCACGCCCCGCCCCCCCGCGGCGCTCCGCCAATCCCGGCAGCTCGACACGCCCCTTTCCCGCCCACACGCCGCGCGGCGCTCACGTGACCCGGCACCGGCCGGAAGCGAGGCTGTGGGATACGGCAAGATGGCGGCCGCCGTGGCGTGGCTGCGGCGCGGAGCGTGGGGCCCGGCCCGGCGGTGAGTCTCAGTGGGAGGAGAAGCTCGTTATTCTCGTTAACGGCGGTCCCTCCTCTTATGGCGCTGTGGCTGTCTCGTAGGTGCGGGCTGGCGGCCGCCCGGAGCTACAGCGGAGGCGGCTCCTACCCCAACGTGTCTCTGACGTGCCCGCTGCCCGGCGTGCCCAAAGCCGTGTTCGCGGCGGCCGAGGGCCGGGAGCGCTTCGAGACGCGGGTGACGGTGCTGGAGAACGGGCTGCGCGTCGCCTCCCAGAACAAATTCGGGCAGTTCTGCACCGTGGGCCGTGAGTGTTGGGGGGCGGGGCGGTGAGCCCTTGGCTGGGGCGGCAGCGCGCTGACCTCGTGCCTTCTGCCGCCAGTCCTCATCAACTCCGGATCGCGGCACGAAGCGAAGTACCTGAGCGGCATCGCGCACTTCCTGGAGAAGTTGGCGTTCTCCGTGAGTAGAGCGGGGTCCCCCGGTCTGTGTGCAGCACGAGGGCAGGGCTGGGGAGAGCAGCGGCGGTATGGTTCGGTCTGTACGAATGGATCGTGATGCTCTCTAAAGTCTGTGGTGCTCCCATCTCTGAATTTAGTGTTCAGCAAACAGTTGGACTTAACTTAAAGGGAGGCCACGGTGCTGGAGCAGGAGATGCTCGTTCTGGGTTGCATGAAAGGGTTATAAATAGTTGTCACTCTGCTGTTTTGTGACACTGATGATCTTCATTCTTAGTCCACAGCGCAGTTTAGCAGCAAAGATGAAATTCTCCTCACCTTAGAAAAGCACGGAGGCATCTGTGACTGCCAGGCGTCAAGGTACAAGGGTTTTCCTCTGCTCTCTTTGAGGTGACTGACAGTCGCTGTCACTGTGACAGCAAAAGTTGCATTATTTTTCTGAGCAGCAGAATCCTGCTTGTGGCAACTGCTAAGAAATCCCAAAAGTGAGCTGGCAGGATAATAAAAGCCAGTAGTGTTGCCTTTTCAAAGCATTTATTGAGTTATGGGCAAGCATCTTTAGCTGTGATGCCCTACAGCACCGCTACTGAGCGAATGTGATTCTCAGTGTAGCACCCCTCTGCTTGCCTTGCAGGGACACCATCATGTATGCTGTTTCTGCTGATGCCAGAGGCTTGGACACGGTGGTCAACTTGCTGGCTGAAGTAGCCCTGCAGCCCAGGTTATCAGGTTTGGGAACATAATATCTGCCTCAGAACAGGGATCCCAAAGCACGACTTCAGAATTCCCCATTAGATCATGCTCATCAAGAAGTTTAAGAGTTCTCATGCAGCAAATGAGTATCTCGCCTGGCGGCTGTTATCTGTCTCTCCTTCTCTCTTATTATAGATGAAGAAATTGAGATGACTCGAATGGCTGTACGGTTTGAGCTCGAGGACTTGAATATGAGACCTGATCCAGAGCCTCTCCTCACGGAAATGATCCACGCGGTAAAGCACTGAGAAGTCTGTCCCGTGTGCAGTACCCTGCTGAGACCTGCTGCAGCCTCTTCCTCGGCTTCCCCCTGACTGCAGGGTTAATGTTAGACTTTTGAAAACAGATTGTTGTGTTACTCAGATCTCAGTGGTATGAGGGAGAATTTTGCTGCCTCGGAGTTTTGAAGCTCTGTGCTTTATACATGAAAGATTTTAATCTAAGTTAGCAGTGACCATACATGACCTTTGTTGAGATGTTGATTTATGCTATCATTAGTGAAATAGTGCTCAGTCTGTCCTTTCTCACAAGTCTCAAACAGAAGGTGTAGATTGAGGGGGTGGACTAATATTTGCTGCTTCAGTGTACCTATTTCTTTTCAGGCAGCCTACAGGGAAAATACAGTCGGACTGAAGAGGTTCTGCCCAGTGGAAAACACTGACAAAATAGATCGGAAAGTCCTGCACTCATACCTGAGCAATTACTACACGCCGGACAGGATGGTGCTGGCAGGGGTGGGAATTGAGCACGAGCAGCTGGTGGAGTGTGCAAAGAAATATCTGCTCGGAGTGGAGCCGGTGTGGGGTAGTGCACAGACCAAGGAGGTGGACAGGTCTGTGGCTCAGTACACGGGAGGCATTGTCAAGGTAAAAGGAAGGTGGAATGGCCTTTTCCTTTCTGTTGGAGTTGATGATTTGAGTATGATCCCAAACCGGCCGTGGCAGCCATTATCTGGCTGACGAGTTAATTAATAGGAATTTTTCAAGCCGGATAAAACAGATGTGAAAATCAATCCTAATGGTTTGTCTGCTTTTCACACAGGTCGAAAAAGACATGTCAGACGTGAGCCTGGGCCCTACTCCAATCCCAGAGCTTACCCACATTATGATTGGGTTAGAAAGCTGCTCATTTTTAGTAAGTATCGACCTAAGATGCTGTGTTTTGGTTGCTCTGTACTTGCAGAACCTCAAGCTACCATGTCTCAATAAGTGAACATCAGCACTCTTGCTGCTGATAGAACCTGTATGCAGCAGCAGCTTTTTCACTCGCTGTTTGATAAAGGCACTGATCTTTATGTTCCCCTCGTGCTGTGTTTTGAATTCTTTTCACTCATCCCTGATCCCTGGGAGCTCTGCTGGGTCTCTGCTGCCAAGTGACCAAATTTCTTCCTGAATTCCAGGAGGAAGACTTCATTCCCTTTGCAGTATTAAATATGATGATGGGAGGCGGTGGCTCTTTTTCAGCTGGAGGGCCTGGCAAGGGCATGTTCACCCGACTGTATCTCAATGTGCTCAACAGGTTTGTTTGTGTTTGCTTAATGGATGGCAGAAAGTCTTCCGTAGCATGCTGTTGTGGAAGGCCTTGTCCTGTGAAAGACAGCACTCCTAGGTTTTACATCAGCTTATTCTGTTGGAAATACGTGAGACTGATTTATTTGTTAATGAGCGTTTTGAAAGGGTGAGAGGTCAGAAGTGAGCCGGAATCCTTTCTTCTTCCATCAGCCCAACCCGTTCCTTCAGGGAGGGAATAGTAGAAGAATGGACTGTAGGTACTAGTCGTACCAGCCCATTGTTTTCTATTTAGTCTCAAGGATTCAGAGGGCAAGAAGGAAAACCTGTCAGATGTGGGGACTGACAGTTCCTTCTGGGACTACTGAGAAGCCTGAAAACGAGCTAGGAGGGGACTCAGTGTCCATGGGTTTTAATGTGATATTTATATTCTGTTCTCTAAACTTCAGCGTTCTGTTTGTGTATCACAGGCACCACTGGATGTATAACGCAACTTCTTACCACCACAGTTATGAGGACACAGGTCTCCTGTGTATACATGCCAGTGCAGACCCCAAACAGGTATACAGTCCTGTATTCAAAGTCAGGTGTCTTTAAACAGTGATTGCACCACTTGCTACCAGTGATATGAATTAGATTTTTGTACTTGAGAATAATGTAGTGGTAGCAGATACCTAAAAACTTGTAACACTGCAAAGCTATTGGAATCCAACAGAGCATTCTTCTGAAATTAAAGTAGATGTTGAGCAAGTGATGCTATCCTAACAGAGTATTAATCACTGCTCTAACTTGGTTTCAAATATCTGTTCCTCTTAGGTCCGAGAGATGGTGGAAATCATCACAAGAGAATTCATCCTGATGGCAGGAGCGATAGGAGAGGTCAGCAACCTAATTTGCAGACTGTGTAGATGGTCTCTGAGCTGAAGTATTGCATTGTGCTGGCCTTGCTGGGGTGAAGTATTTCATGTACTTCCATATAAGAATGTCATAATTTTAGCAGCACGTTCACAGACAGGAAGGTCTTGCACAACTCTGAAGTGCTCCACAGCTCTTCACAACCATCTTTTTAGAGCAAAAGAAAGGCCATTTGGGCTGCAGTATGGCACTAATCCAACCACGTGTGTTTTCCAGAGAACACTGGTAGCTTGTATTAGAGAGCAGTGGCCAGTCATTGTAGAAGATGTTTCTATTTGCTGCTCATTTGCAGGTAGAACTTGAGCGAGCAAAAACACAACTCAAGTCTATGCTCATGATGAACCTTGAGAGTAGACCGGTTATCTTTGAAGACGTGGGAAGGCAAGTGCTGGCAACGAACACAAGGAAACTACCTCATGAGCTCTGTGCACTGATCAGTGAGTAAACCAGCTCTCCTTTCCTGGATTGATTTGTGGGTACAACCCGGGGTGTCAAAATATATGTTCTGATAGCATAGGTGCATTGCTCTAGCATGAGGAAATAAATATAGATACAGATTTCAAACTGATCTTCTCAGTTGCTTACAAGCAAGCATAGTTTTGGTGTGGGTTTGTTTGTCAGAAGGGCAAAAGCTGAAGCCTGGTAGAGAAGGTCTATGGCTAGTGATGATTTGGTTTTCTGAGCACTGTGGGGTCTGAGATGGTACCACAGTAAAGCTGGTCTGTGCTATTCAGAATGTGGCTGTTACAGCTCTGGCTTTTTTTTTTCCACTGCAGGTAAGGTGAAATCCACTGACATCAAGAGAGTGGTCACTAAGATGCTCCATAAGAAACCAGCCGTGGCTGCACTGGGCGACTTAACAGATCTGCCTGCTTATGAGCACATCCAGGAGGCGCTCTGCAGTAAGGACGGCCGGCTCCCCAGGCTCTACCGCCTCTTTCGATAAAGCGGCCCCCCCTGAACACGTCTGACAGACTTGCTGCTGCTTTCATTTTGGTTTTGTGCATTTGTAATACTGCTGCGGCTCCGCTCCCTCCCAGATCTTTCCAGGCATACTGTGCAGCCACGGAGTGACGTTACAGCTGAGCAAAAGGGCTCAGAAAGCTGGGCTACAAAGGGCTCACTGTGCTGGATTTACAGGCCCACCCTGGCTCAGGATGAGTGCTCTGATCCTCAAGATGAGTGCGCACAGCTTTCTCTTGTACGGGGGAGAGCATAGCAACCCCAAATATTTATCACTGCAACTGAAAGCACGTACCTGAGAAGTCAATGCTGTGTGTTACCACTAAGCCATGTTGCAGGAGCAGCCTTTTCAGCAGCAGCAGTGTGGATGTCACATTAGAGGCCCAGCTGTGTGCCTTCAGGCAGTGGCCTGCTTGCCCCTGCAGGCACAGCACCCTGGCAGGGCAGACACGTGGCAGCAGGCCAGATGGGATTAAATAGCTAACAGAAGGCTTCAGGCTAATAATTAGAGGTGTGTTCCTCTGATTAATAGCTTTCCTTCACAAGGGTGCTCGCCACACTTGTTTTAAAGAATTTGCTTTAGGTTACAGTTCAGTCTGACACGTTGTGCTCCACTGAGACATCCTGTGAGACCTGTGTGGGTATAGGAAGACTGCTGAAAATGCTGCTCAATATTACAGCTCTTACCATAGTGAACAAGTATTTGGTCAAAATGACTTGGGAAGATATTGGTTATTATCCATGCAAAACAGAATCTGCAATCCAGGTTCTGTTCCAGGCATCGTGGATTATCTCACTGCTGTAATCTACCATCTGTACTACGATTTCTAAGAGTATGTCTGGGAATAACTTAATAATTATGCTAGAACCCCAGGGAAAGTAGATTTTCACTTGAAAGTGAATGATGCTAAAGAATAAAAGTTTTTCTTACTCCCAAACCAGTATTCGAAGGAGCTGCACCTTAAACTTGTACCCTACCTTTCTTCAAAGTGGCAGATTAACTTAAGGCCTGGCAAAAAGAAGGCAGAGCTGTCAGTCTTACCCTGATGTGGAGCTCAGCAAGCAGTAAATTCAGTGAAATGACAATGTTTAGAAAGCTCATGATGCTGAAAGTGACAGACACGGGACTGCCATCGTGTTCCAGAAAGAAAAGATGATGGCACACGTTTAACAGTGAAGAAATGGGGACCCAGAAGAGACGAGAAGGCACCTTGGTTTGAATAATCCCTTGCCGTATGGGCTTAAAAGTGGAGACAGCTGCACTGCAGCATGTCAGTGGCTTGTTGTGTGTTGTAAGGAGCAATCAAATGGGGAGCAGAATACTGTGAGGCAGCTATGGTCTGCTTTATCACCATACCTTACATACCTGGAACAAAACTTGTTACATTGCTTCTTACAGAGCTCACAGTATGGAAGTCATTCGATTGCTGTGCATGTTTTTAAAGATAATAAAGAAATCTCTAAATGACTGAAACAAGCAGCAAGAGTTCTGAAATCAAGCAGTTAAGCACTACCTTTCCTGAACTGGCAGGTGAAATGCCCTTTATTTGTTCAGTGCAAATAACACCAAAGGAGCCTGTCTTGCTTTTCCAGCTGAAGAAGAATGGCTAAAGTCACCCAAAGGGTTAGCAGGCATCACAGTCAAATGGCTGTAGTTCTGACAGCCCTGCAATAAGACTGGCTCTCATTTAAGGTACCATATTAATTTATTTTTATTCCTTTAAAAAGAAAGGAAATCCAGATACCTGGTGGCTACAGACAGCTCAGTGCCACAGACGTTTGTACCGCAGAACAGAAGCCCTGCCTTGGACAGGTTGCATAGTTAGCAGCACTTCCAAATAGTCTGCGTGGTGTTAGGAGGCGATTAATAACCCAGCCAATCTGTGCCTATAAATACTAGCTGTACTTAACCTTTACCAGTGCCATACCAGTCCATATGCGTGTTTAGCCTTAGGGGAACGCCACATCAAAAAGAGCAAGTTAGTTATTCACAGTTCACTGAATGGGGAAAAGAAAAACAAAGGGAGTTTAGAGGTAACAGAATGGCACTGATCTGACTTGCTGCAGTTTCCCTGCTTGCTTCCTCAGTACTCGTTCAACATCTCAGTCACTTTGGTGGAGCATTACACAGCAGCTGCATTCAGACTATTGTTTTCAACTCGAGTGTCCTGCTGCAGAAGGGGGGAGTGATTGAAAGTACACAACAGACATGTATGGTGTGAGAATGGTATTCACACACCTCCCCACTAACAAAAGGCCTACAGAATCATGATTGAAAGGCAATGTTCATACACCTCGAATGCACAAAGTACACTCATACAGATCCTGCTGCAGAGGTGCAAAAAAGCCCAGCTCAGGTGTAACCATCCATAGACAAAACTGCCTAAGTTCCCTAAGTGGTCCCCATTATGCATTTTACAGAATACTGCACGTTTGGCTACAGGTAAGGAAAAAAACCCCACAACATACAAGGGGTAACCTGGTCAAATCAGACAGACAAACCAACCTTTCACCTTCCTGCAGGTTTTTCTTAGGTCCCTTGCCCCCAGTCATGCCAGTTCCAAGAGATGAGGACCCTGTGTGGAGTCATCTTAGAAGAGACAGACTGCATCTGGTCTTTCCAAGGACAGTATGGTCAAAATATTGCGTCTGATGGAATGGATGCCCTAAATAACCAACTCCTTAATCTTCAGCCAAAGCATGTGAGCTGTATGGATTACCTCATGCAGATGAATCCAGGATGAGGTTTAAGACACTCCTCACAGACCCCAGCAACTGCCAGAGGTGCTTAAGCAGACAATTCCCTGCAGATTTTGCCGTGGCTTGAAATCCTCTTCCCAGGCACCTCTAACACAAGCGTTGCAGAGTTCTCAGCTCAGGAAATGCTACATATGCTGCTGGATTTTTGGTCCTTTTGCTGTCGTCGATTCTGAAGCTCCCTTGTAATCCGTCTCTTTATCCCAATTAAGTAGAGTTCTCTGTCAAACTGCCCCGCAGCAAGTGGAATACTGCAACGTAGTAACAAGCCATTACAAATGCATTCCTGTTTGCCCAACCTTTACCAACTAATTCATAAAACAAAGGGCCAGATTTACTTCTTTTAACCTTTTTTTAGCCCCCCCCACTCCCCCAAATACCAATTCTAATTGCACTGCTGATCAAGTGCTCCAAGAAATCGTCCTTTTCTAGACACCTGGGTTCTGAACTCCCTCAGCAGACTACTTACAGGAAGTGGCACACTAAACTTCAGTGACTTGACTGCATTTGCTGAGGAGTTACAAGAGCACAGCAGCTGACAGGGGAATATTAAGAAACTTGGAGAATCTGAAGTTCACCACTGGCATACAGCTGGGAATGCAGCCAGCACTGGGAGTGCAAACAGCACTGACCCCAAAAAAGGGAAAGAGAAACAGAAGATGAAATCTGCCCATGCTTACAGGCAAACCAGAGCTGCATCTCAGGTAGAGCACAGACTCAGCCAACTGCAACAGACTCCATTAAGCTCCCTCAGGAGGATTAAGAGACCTGGCAGCCAGCATTTCTGATGTCAGCTGCGAGGCTTAAGCACTATTACTGCTCTGACCACTGGCAACATATATAGGGTAAAAAACAAACACAGGGAACTGCAGGGGATTAACTCCACTTCAGGGACCCTCCTGATGTGACAAACACTGACAGGGAGCACATCCTCAGGCTCACTGCAGACAGTACAGTCACACAGCACCAACAGGTACTCACTTGTCCCTGCCAGGCCTCACTTTCACACGGAACAACGCAAACACAGGACGGTGGTCTGAAGTTTTGATCACAGGACAAGATGAGTATTTAACAGCCTGGATGTCATCTCTGTACCGACTGCGGAACACTACTCGATCCTGGGAGACAGGGAGGGAACTCACAGTAACTCCCCTAGCATATCTATGCTGGAGAGAAGCACCAGTTCATTTATTAGACTCTACTTAGAGAAATTCTTGGACAGGGATGCAGTCACGAATGTATGTCTGATCCCAGTAGCACTTGTGTCCAGCTCTGAGCACAGAGGATGATGCAGTGTAACACGATGTGAGACAGGAAAAAGTAAGACTGGCAGCCTGTGACAAACTCTCATGCATTCAACAATCCTTTCTTCTGAGTTCCACATGCCCTGCTGTCCGTGGCAAATTTCAGCATGGCTGTATCTCATGCAGACCTACTACAGGAGGGAGCATATTGAAGGCAGCTTTTTAAAGTAGGTGAGAATCCCCTTTGGAGACAGGTAAATGCCCCAGCAGCCCTTCCAAGAGTGCTGCTGTGAAATCCTCCCTTACCGTGTAGGAAGGAGTCCTCTGCTTGGAAGTGGTGTCATAGCTGTCCTTCCCTATGTCAAACTTGTAGGAAGGGCGGAAATGAATGTCAGCCTCTTGGAATCCTTTGAAAATAGACCCTGCGTGAGAGGGGGAGAACAACGTAAACAAACTCCTTCCATCACCCTGGCACACATTCTGCACTTATTCAACACTGCTGAACTAATGCTGGGTAGGAACAGCAAGCATGTACATACACGACTATGGAAGACTAGGCTCTGGAAATGGAGGAAGTTCAGGTTCTCATATGGTGAAGATGAATCTGGTCTGTGCCTATTTAAGCAAACAGCACTTGGTGTATGTGCCTCCCCTTCCACTGAAAGCTCACAGTGCTTTGTGCATGCTGTCTGTTCAATCTAAAGCCCTTGGTGCTGTGAGAGAATGATGTCCGTTTTAGAGAGGAGCCAGATGAAGCAGACAATAAACAGCCTGGCAGATTACACAAGGCACATGGCAAAAAGCAGAATTCTCTTTAACAGACTCCCAGTAGATCCAACAACTGCTGAGTTCCCTTTCAAGTGATCTTAACAAGAGAAAGCAGCAAATATGCTTAGAAAATAGGGAGTTGGCAGCAATCATTTCTGTGTGCAGAAACCTTTGTTCCTGCAGGCTGGGGAGGACAGCTGTTACTCACCTCTACCCATTTCACTGGTAAGCTGGTCATAGGCCAGCAGTTTGGAGACGCCTGTTTCTGGATTCTGGTTCAAGATGGAATCCACAGTTTCACGGTCCTTATTCAGCCGGAAGTTGAAGTCACCAAACCAGAATACTTCATCAAACCGAGTTGTGACATCACCTGCAGATTCAAGGCAGAGGCATCAGAACAAAAGGGAACATTCTAGAAGCAGACAAAAATCCCAGACTTCTCTTTCCCTTTGAGTGTGGAGGAAAAATAAAGCATTTGAGGTAGCTACACGATCACTGAAACTCCATTCCTCAGAAATGAGAACTGTATGATGCAGTTTGGCAGAAATGGCTCCTCCATTTCAGCCTTTTCTCTCAAATATCCCCAAAATGATGATTCAAAAAAGGACAAAAATGGACAAAAAAGGATTAAAAAAAAAAAAAGGACAATGGTGCGAATAAGAGCCAACCTCACAGAGAAAGACATGCAGCCCCTTTTTGTATCAACTAATTCAAAAACAACCATCCCATTCTCTCTTCCTCTGTGCGCTCCCCTTTGTTCTGCACAACCCCTGCTCACCTGGGCTCATCCAGAAGGATGTTCCACACTTACCAGAGCTGGATCGATAGGGGTTTGTGTCGGGAACCACCTTAGGAAGGGTAAGTGCTTGAATGGTTTTATTGTAGTCCAGCTTCCTCTCATTCACCTTACTGTCCCCAGCTGAAATACAGAAATCCCACTATTGGCATCATTTTCATTCAGCTCCATTTCTGATGATAACAAGAGCTTCCAGTGGGAATCAGGCACTCCTGTAAAAAGGAACACTGCCCCAGGGAGCACACAGACTTACAGATAATGGCAGAAAGAGTGGAAAAGGGGAAACAAATGCACAGAGCTCATTTCTGTTTTCTAAACAGTTTCTTTTCAAGTTTGCTATCACACATATTCCCCTTCCTCCCCTCTTCAGCTCAGCAGTGCTGAGCTTTGACTTCAGTCTGTCCTGCTCCTGTGCTCCCCCTGCAGCCTTCTTTCTTTTGTAAATCAACCCCCTCCTCCCTCAATCAGGACACTTCTAACAAAACTATGAGTGTCTCACATGTGAAATGGGAGGTAATGAAGAGAAAGGAGGTCCCAAAAAACGTGAAGCAGATACCCAGAGCTCCCTTGGTTTTGATCTGAGATACGATTCGAGTCGTCACCGTGGCATATTCCACTTCTGGAAGGAGAAAGAGAAGCTGCTGTTAGAGAAAAGCTCCAGAGACAACGAGTATGAAAGGGAGGAGAGGAACAGCCCTGGAGAAAAGGACGAGACGCCTGGTAGCAGCAGTCCTCTCACCTCCCCATTCTCCAGCTCATACTGGACCACACACCTGAGCAGAACCAGATCAGGTCCCTTCGAATGAAGACTGACATGTAGAGCACTCCGTGTGCAGCAGAGTACAGCATGACGTAGTGGGGGCCCAGGGTCTCCTGGAGGCGGATTTCCCACTCTCTTCTGCAGGAGAGAACAACAGCTGGATCACAAAGATGGTACAAGAGGCAATAACCAGGAAAGGAAATCAGCACTGAGAAAACACAGCGATCCCTCTAATGAAGAAAGGCAACTGAGTATAAGCAAAACCTCCACTGCCAAAGCAATGCTGCAATGAAGGCAGCTCAGTCTAAAGCACGACCATGGAGCAGGGTCTGCATGTTGGTGACTCAGAGCTTGCAAATCCAAGGAAATACAATTCCCACTGGAAGGATAATCTAAAAGCAGGGGCTGACATGAGGCTCTGACTCCTAGTCAATCTCACACAGTTACGTTTTGGAGCAATGTAGTACTAATGAGCACAAGACTGCTAACACTAATGGTCAGTGAGCTAGGCTACAACTGGCTCAGATAACACTCCTACTGAACAGGAGTTCTGTCAGCTGCCCTGGAAAGGGGCCTGCTCTGTATTTACAGAACTTTGTGACATTTTCCTCTAACACCCATTTCCCATGGTGCTCATGCAATAGAATTCACAGACATGACAAGGTGGTTTATGAAGAATGTGATTATTTCCAGACTAATTAAAAACAAAGCTACTAGTTAACAAGAAAAAAGGATGGTTCATTACATTGTTTTTGCTACCTGTCTGGACAGCCTTCTTGAACCCCAATGACGTACATGTCCTGGGCATAGTCAGGATCCGTTGGCAACAAGAAGTCATCCAGATTCTCTGGAAGTTCCTGTTATTAAAAAAATAAATTATGAGAAGATTTACTACCAAAGGAGAAGTGCAGATAAAGCTACAAGTTTTACAAACAACTCATGCTTCTAAAACAGGATACTACTAAGATACTACTAAGAATACTCCTTCCCAAAGGTAGATTTCAACTGCTGCCACTCCAGCAGTGACCAGCACTCCGCAGGTTGGTTACTGCAGCTACACAGGCTGATAATGTGGCACTTCTCACTTCCCAGGATGTATTCCTTCACCAAGCCCACAGGATGTTTACTGAACACCACAAGGGTTGATGGTGTTCTTCCAAGCATAGCTTCTCTACCATCTATTTGAATCCACTGTAAATTCCTATGCTAAGTAAAGCTGCAGGCAGGAGATGATATTCTTTAGGGATATTCTCTAAGTACTGAACAATCAGTCCTCCTTACAAGACCCCACCAGCAATAGAGCATCAAGGAGCTGCCACAGAAAGCCAGAGAAGTGCTAGGAAGCTTCTTGCTGTTTCCACACCGAGTACCTGAGGAGCTCCAGCACTGAGACTTCATCTCTAAGCTGCGTATGTTTAAAGGCCCTGCCATCTGGTAAAGACAATGAACTCAGGTTGGTTAGGAGCGAGGTCATGAAAAGAAGAAACTATCACCCCGCTCCCTGTAGTAAATACAGGGTAATTCTACTGCTGCCAAAAGCATTCTGGAGAATTATGTGCTCATACCTTCTGGCCTTGCATGTTCCAGGTGGCCACAAAAATGCCAACGTTCCGATCAGGGAAATACCTGCTGAGCTCTTCTGCTCCCAGTAAGGCACCGCTTGCCAGAAGGCTGCCTTCCAAATAGCTTCTGTGAACAGAAGACCCACAAAAGAGCATGTAAGAAAACAGCATCGTGACTGGAACACAGATTTGTAACACTCAAACCTTGAGTTAATCAAGAATAAACCTTTAGCTCAAGAAAACAATGCCTTTATATACTATTCTGTTACCTTAGAGTTTACCAGAACATTTGCAGTTTTTAGAAACTCAAAGATAAGAAGTAACAGACGTGGAGGGAAACACAAAACACCTCAAAGCAGAATTACTTTCCCTTTCATTATTACCACCCACTCCTTGGATCACTGATCAGATTTGTCCCGAGGTCCTGCAGAGCACTGTGTACCTACAGCACACCATTTCTAGCTGAGGACTTGGTGTCCTTCACCTTTCAGCACGCTTCCCAACCTGTGCCACACCAGTGTTTGTGCTGTGTGCTGGGAGGTCCTTGCAGAGTAAGGATTCCATACCTTAACAAGCAAAATCAGTCCTCCCTCAATCAATAATCTAAGCTTAACTAATTATGGAGACAATCAACTTGAGTAAGAGGTCAGGGCCCCAGTAGGAGAAAGTGCTGTACTGAGACCTGAGGTTATTCCTCAAGAGAATACTGCAAAGTCTGAGGCAGGGGGGAAAAATTCCCAACTGTTAGCATGCACAGCTACTGCTCCTTAGCTTTCAGAACAGCTCACTCAAATACCACAAGAAAACCGACAGGAAATCTTTTGCTTACAAAAAACACCACGCAGCCCAAAGGAGAACACAGAGCATTTGCACCACTATTTGTACCAGTATTTGTACCAGTATTTTCACCTGCAAACTGGTTCCAGTCTCCTCAGTAAGTTAAACAGACACCTTCAGTGATCTACCGACCAGTCACAAGTTCTCTGCCTCTGACCGTCAGGACTCCACAAGGCAGCTGGCACCTACCACACACAGCAGACTCTGCCACGAGGAGCTGGGGGACGTACCTGCTTCGGACATCCTTGGAACGAATGGGAGTGAGCAGGCTGAAGGTAGATTTCATGGAGTCTGTGGAGCAATTATCGTAGCCGATCCCGTTGCCATGCAGCCTGGTGTCACTCAAGCTGTTGCTTACCCTCCCGAACTTGTGCTGAGAATAATGTCGATAATCCATTAAATCTGGGTCAATCTTATTAGCTGTCCTCAGCGTATGAGAGGCCACGTTGAGCTCCATGGGCGGCAGAGGTCGAGCTGGCATTATTTGGGACAGCCGGGGTTTGCTGCCTGCAAACGCTTTCCCACGCAGAAGCCCACCAAAGGCACTGGAGATCTCGGAGGCTCGTTTCCCCAGGTCAGAAGTGCTTCCTTTGCTTTTCCCCACGGGACTTTCTTCTGAGGCATCTGGTGAACTGTGCAAGGAGTTTGGCTCACAACACTGACTGCAGGGGGTTGCTCTACCCCTGATGGGAGAGGTGAGGGCTGCCTCCTGCAGAGAACCATTGGAGGAACTCGTCTCGTTGGGATCGGTCAGACTTTCCTGACTAGTTCTGAACCGCCTCCACCTCTTCCAGTTCTTCTCATCCAAAGATGCAGCACGCTCCAGCCGGGGTTTCCTCGGAGGCCTTGGGGTAATTGATTTGATTTTCACGTTAGCTTTGAGTTCATCTGGTAGAAGCTTTAAGGTTTCGTTCAATAAGGTATCTATGCGTGGAGGAGATTCAAAGGTCATAACACCATTGCCGCTGGCCTCTTTCTTTGCTGCTTTGCCCGCCTTTTTAGCTTGCAGGTCCTGTACTGCTCCACCTTCTGCCCTTTGTGTAATGCATGTCCCTGAGTGCTGCGAAAATCCATTGAGAGAACTCATTCTCCTCCTGGGTACCAGCTATGGGCTGCTCCACACGTGCAGCTCCTCACAGCATAGCTTTCTTTCCCTTGCTTACTCCGTGGGCTAACAGAGCTTTAACCAAGCCAGAAAGATGTGGAGCCTGAAGACGGTTCAGTCTTTGGTTGAGAACAAAGGGAAGGTGTATGAGTGGACAGCTGCATTGTCTGCAAAATTTCAAGAGGTAAAACACATGAATTTTCCCAAAAGGAACACGTAGGAATAAGAACTTCCTGAGCTGCAAACTCTGGGCTGCAGTCAGGAAGCCAGCTCCTTGTAGGTCCACGTTACAGAACAATTCAAACCTTAATGTGACCTTGCACCAACGTTATTCTCATTTTCATAAGAGCAGGACGCTGACCTGACCTCCCAACTGCCGCAGGCACCACTACAAACGCATTTCCTCAAGAAAAGAGTCACACACGCCATCAGCATGACAGCAAATTAAAACCGCCCATCCATCTCCACCGGTTCTTGTAACGCCGCAGGCCAGCCCTGCTGCACAGTGAGTCAGAGCGCTCAGCCTCCAGCCAGCGCCACAGGCCAGGAAATTTCCAGCGGCCTCTCAGCAGGGAGCAATCAGCAGGGAGTTCACTGCCGCCATTCCTCCTACACCGAACCCCGGGCGCTGCTGCTGAAACTCAGAAAGCATCCCCCCAGTTTTAGGGACACAGCGCTGGGTTCAAGGTGAGCCCTCTTTAGGAAGGGACGCATCCGCAGCGACACGCTTGGCAACCTGCATCCAACACCCCGAAACGAGCAGCCCCGCTGGAGCACAGCGGGAGGCGGCCGTCACGCACGCAGCCCTTCCCGCCCTCCCCACGAGCACGGCCCTGCGGCCCCGCGCAGCCCTCCCAGCCCCCCACCCGGGGCTGCCCCCGCTCACCGCTGAGAGGAACACGGCCGCGCTCCCTCGCGGGGTTCGCCGCCGCGCGGAGGAATCCTCGCGAGGACTCCACCTCACCGCCGAGCGAGGCCCGGGCCCCGGCACTGCCAGGCGGGCCCGGAGCCACCCCGCTCCCTCCCGGAGCCGCTGCCCGAGGCCCGGCGGAACAGCAGGCCCCGCGGCTCAGCCTTAGCAACGGCGGCGGCGCCGGGTCCGCCCCGCCCGCGGCAAGGCGCTGCAGAGACCCCTGGCGGCCGGAGGACTAAAGCAAGAACCACAGGGAGGAGTGAAATGTGAAAGTGCTCCAGAGCGCAAAATATTTTATTTAAGAATTTACAGTGTCAAATCTTACACTTAGGAAAGATAGCCGCTCCCAGCTCAAAGGAAGCCTTCTTGAATTAAGATGTCTGGCAGTCTCTACTGAAAGGAGAAAGCTAGAGGGAGCCCAGAGGCTTCAGCCATAGAAAAGTCACCACGCTGCGCCCCGACCACGATGCAAAGGTTTGCAATTCCCCCCACCAGCATTTTGCATAACCCCTTTGGAACGGATGTAAGGCTATCGAGATCTCACGAACAGGAAAACAACCAGGGACCAACACAGGCAATTCCACATTCACATCGCTTCTACTCCTGGGCAGAAATTCAAGTAAAAAATAAAATCAAACAGTTCGGTGGCAAATTCTAAATAAAATATGGCCTAAGGATTTAATAAATATTGAAAGTTTATTTCTCTCTTTGCAGATGATTCAGATTCTTCAGTCGATATGAAAGTTGCATATCATAGGTTTCGAGGTTTCCTACATTAAACCTAACGATTTTAAAGTCCAGCGGTAGAGGTCTAATCCACCTACATTTAGTACATCTGAAACTCAGCTGTAAGCTACTTAAGACCTTGGTTATTTTAGTAATGGAAATTCAAGAACAGTACTATGCTGATTCTGGCATTGAAGAGGAAGAGAGCCTGAACTTCCCAGCTGTTACCACCTCAATGATGCAGTGCCAGAAGTTCGAGAGAAAGCAAGTAACCGTATTGCACTTCAGTAACACCCATCAAATAGTACAGCATCGGCTATTATACAGAGAGCTTCTTTCAGACTATACAATTTGCTTTACAAGTAGTCTAAACCACAAACTACATACATACTAGATAAGATCCAAATCAAATTAGTATTAGATTACAGTCACAGTTTTCATTCAATATAGGTCAATTTATTTGGATGAGCTGTGGCCCCCTCCCCCCCTCAGAAAACAAACTAGCATGAGGCATTTCCCAGATGAACAACTTGAATTTCATACACTGATAAACCAAGTCCTGTTTTATAAGCATTACAATTGTGCATGGTCCTCTTAAGGCCACAGAGGGTCGTGTTACAATGTGGACATGTTTCCCCCCACGGGGAGGGGAGCATCCTTCAGAAATCAAAGAATCCCTGAAACTATGTCTCTGAAAGTCCCCCTAGAAGGTTTAGAATAATTTTAAGGAATAAATTGCCTATGCAATTTGTGAATAGTTTTTGTAACAGACAACAACTATTTCCTCTCTCGTGTCTATTCTTTTATCACAGCGAAGCTATTTCTAGCCAGTTCTTTAAAAGGAAGAGTTACATATATTCCACGTTTGGTAATGATTTATGTAGATGAGGTGCAAGCAGGGAGACCCATGAAAAAAATCATCCATCATTCAATTACTGTCATGTCACCTGCAGCGAGCTCTGATACCACGTGCCGTAAGACCGAGCAGTTCTTCATATACCCAGAACGTGAACTCCAAACAAAGCCATCACATTCTACTTCAATGTCGGATACTTTCTCTGCCCAATTCTTCCTGGCCTTGAACTTCCAGTGACTGCAGGAGACTGCAAAAAGACGATGTGAATAAAAACAATGTTGTGTAAAATATACTGGAGACAAAACACAGATGCTGTCAGTAAAGTTTTGATCCCAGAATTGTTAGTTGAAGGGAGCTAGACTGGTCTATGTACACATTCTATACGCAGCAGCCTGGATTAAACAGTAAAAAAAAAACAACCATTGAAGAGAAGATGGAATTTGTACTGATAGGTAAGGCCACACCAAGTTGTTTATTAAAGGTAGATGCAGACTGAGGTCACTTAAAACAAGAAGGCTCAGCACAACTGATTTGCTCAAGCAGCATTTATTTGTTTGAACTCTATGGGCTAACAAGTCTGTGGTTTTGTTCCAGTTTGAAGTAACAAGAAGGCCTTCACTCACCTGTGCAAACTGAGAAGGATTGTAGAACTGTACTGTTCCTGCTGGAGGCTCCCCCGAGGGCGGTACAGGGGCAGGCTAGAAAGGAGATGACACTGAAGTTAGAAAACTGCAGAGCCTCACTGCCTCTCGTACTTGGTTTGCTCACACAGAGAAAATATTCACAGTAATAATGCCAACAATATGGACGGAGCAGCATATTGTAACAACTGCAACAAGAGCTGGTACAGCTTGCGTATCTTTAATATAGTTTGCTTAATGTAGGAATAGGCAAAACAATGTCACATGCATAAACTGTAAATAGCTCTGAGAATCCACGGCATGCAAAACCAAAACAAGACACCAGTGCAGCTTCACTGAGTTAGTACCTCCTGCTTTTGTTAGTAGACCTAAGGCCTGCCCCAAAGCGAACATCCTACACCAAGTTTTGCTTTACTAAGAAGTATCAGAAAGAGTTTGTGTCATTCCTTTTACAGTGAGCCCACAGTACTGACACTTACAGCAGAGATGAAGCATTCATTTAATTCCTACAGGGGCTTTTGTAGACGAAAAAGGAATGGTATTATTACCAACTTGAGACAAGCAGTAACAGAATGAGAGGGATTTGCTTGCATGGGTCATTTAGGGAGGTGGTGTTTTGTTGTTATGAACTGATTGACTACTTTGGTATCCCAGGAAAGAGCTGATGAACATTATTAAGTGATTCTCTTAGGAACGTGAACATGAACAAGAAGCATGCCCAGGTTACGTGCATTCTCATTAACACAAAAGTGTGTTAAAAGGAACACTGCATCATTAGTCACCCTTAACGTTATTTCAGTGAAATGAGAGGGAAAATGGCTAGAAGTAGCATTAGTACGTGAGCAAATGCAAAATCAAGAGGGGAAAAGTAAATATGTTAACATAAATGAGGATGGCCAGCCACATGTACCTGATTAAAATGCTGGCTTACTTCACGTGATAATGAACTCATTGAACTAGAGCGCGAAAGCTACAAAACAGCAAGAACACACAAATACAAAAAACACAAATAAAAAAGTCATGCATGTCACTGCCCCAAGCCTTCAGTTGTTTTATTGAATTATACAAGTCTCACTCTGCCAAAGGTTAAACCAACTTCACGTTAAAAAAATACTAAACGTAAAGCCAGAAGTTAGTTTAAATCAGATGGACTTCTTAAAGCACAACATTATACAGATATAGAAAACACTTAGTAGGAATAAAGGTAAGGGCACTCTGCCCGGCACACAGCAATCTGTTCTCATCTCTGTGTCTCACATCTCGTATTAGTGAAATTATATGCATGCACGGAGGCAAGAAGAGATCCTCAAAGTGCTATTGATATTTCACTCTGAAAAGGTATTTAAAGTTTACTTATAGAGAACAAAAGGATCACACTACAGGAAAACACTGAGGCTGAACTTCTCCTATAGACTTGAGAGTCTTTTTTGCACAATTCTGGAGGCAGTCGTATGATTTCACCTTGGCTGGTCACCAGCCACTGAATCAATCATATAATCATAGAACAGCCCAGGTTGGAAGAGACCAAGATCTTCAGGTCCAACCTTTCATAGGAAAATGGAACCTACATGGGATTATCTACTGTTCTACTCAACTGCTGCTTTAGACGGCCCTTGTAAGACCACTACAGAATAACTGTTGAAATGCACAGGTCAGCAGCAAATTACTCTGAATCAAGCCTTACCTCGCCTGGTTGAAAGCTGTCAGGGCTGGAAACAGGAAGCCCAGATCCAGGTGGAACGACTGCAGGGTTTAAATACTAAAGAAAAACAATGCACTATTTGTTAATCTTTATTCCTCTAGCTGATCACAATCCTACTTCACATTTTTACTATATTAATCCCAATGAAGGAAAACAGCACTGCAACCCATTGAGTCAGATGGAACATGCAGTATATGGCTACCTCCTGCATTCCTGGTCCATTTCCTGACACAGACTGCACACATGGAACTTGCAGCTCTGCCAAGTTAGGAGATGCAAGTCTTCATGTGCTCCCTACCTCCATTTTCACTTCCACTTCCCTTCTCCAATTCCTTAACTAAACGTACCAAACGTTTGTGTATAACAACATGCTTTATTTATTCTGCAGCTATGAAGTTTCTACCAGGAATCATGAATTAGTTACACAAAGTTAGAATATCCTGTATATGCAATTCAGTCTATCTCACCTCTTGATCAACAGCTGCAGAAGGATCTGTGTTGGTTTGGTTTGCAGCTGGTGTGTGCTCTGCTGCACCACTGCCTTCCATTGGCTGAGGGTCCCCTGGAACTACAAAGTGAACGAGATTTAGCCAAACACACCAGCTCAGGGGGATTGACTTCACAGAATGAGAAGCAGGGTCATAACCAGAACTGAATTTCTACAATACCAAATCTTCTACCAGAAAAAGAGGTAATTTAAAGAGTGTAGCATCAGTATTTTTAGATGCCTCAGTTTTGTTACAGGTCTGCAAGCAGGAGAGGCACACAGTTCACAGAGAGAGCCTTGGTGCAACACAGCATGTAGTGAAAGCAGAAAAAAAGATCGTAAATAAGTAATGAGAGGACTATGATTAGCAAAACAGGAACACCATACAACTCAAATTTTCCTATTATGATGGCTCTAAAAAAGTTAAAAAAGGCACAGAAAACCCTACTTTGTTTTGGTGCCTTTTGGTAAGCTCAAAGCAAATAAAAAACCACCTCTGCTTGCAGAGTACAGAGACAGGCCTTACTAACTTGTTTCACTGCAATCCCAGGCCAACCTTTCTTTAAAGATGTTCAACCCCACTAACTCCAATTTCTCCTTTAAATGTTCAGAGGCTACTTAATACGCATTGGGAAATGTGACTGAAGAAAACCTCGCTGCACGTTTATCCACCCACCACACACCTGCGTTTGGAACAAACACATTCGCAGGAATTGGCATTGGTGCCAGCGGTGCAAATAGGTCTGATGGTGCAGGAACAGCTCCGCTTGGCTTGGTTCCACCTGGATTCAGGACATCAACGTAACGGGCTCTGCTTCCTGCTAAAATAGAGAAATCCACAGATAACAGAAGTAAGCCTTGTGTTATCCATCCCTGTGTCTATTTTCAACTGTCTGCTGGTCAAACTGTCTTTCAGAATCAGCAAATACTGCTGCAGGGATACAAACAATATCCAAGCCACAGTCTTACTGTGACAGCAAGAGAAGCCAGCAAGAGCCAGAGCTCCATGACATCACTGAGCTGTCAGCTATCTTTTCTGGAGGTGTTTGGGAACAAGAGTTTTGTCTTCATGTTTTATGCAATACAAAGTTTGAAGTCTTCCATACTTCAACCAGCAACACTGTCTGTTACCTGCTCTCCTGGAGAACATGTTGACAGGGGCACTGGGTGGGCCTCCAGGCCCAGAGGGAGCAGCCTGAGGAACTTTAGGAAATCCTGTTGGAGGTGGTGGTGGAGGCTTGCTCTGCAGGGAGAACAAAAAGAAAAGAACTTAACCACATCACAGACTAAGTTTACTATAAACTCCCTCCCAAACTCAGGTGTCATTACTGGATCCACACAAGCATCTGAGGATACAAATGGTGTTCTGTGTAGACTACACAAATAAGTAACCTGTTTATCAGCTTCAAAACGTTGCACATTTTAACCCAAATTCAGTAAAATGCAGCTCATGAAACCCAATAACAGGTTAAGGAACAAAGTAAGCCAGTTGTCAGCTTGGAGAATTAAACAGCTCAGGTTTTTACCTCTTCTTCTGGTTCATCCAAATTAACCCAACGCTGCTTCTTTTCATCCCAAACAATCTACAAGGAAACCATAGTCAAGGATTAGGCCTTCAAACAAAGCTGGAACAAACATAAAGTAAAGAAGTGTGCATAAAACTTTTATCAAACAAGTGTCACTGACACCCAGGCAGCCATTCTGAACACAATAAAGATCACAAAAGCTTTGTGATTTCAAGGCCTTACTGATTTGTTCTTGTCATCTGGAAGGTGAGCTTCATTCTTTCCTTTTCCCATCAGCCAGCGAAACCAGTTTGCACCAGTCTAAAACATAAATACACCAATTCAGATAGTTCTCCCAACACTGCCTTTACAGGGAATTCAAAAGAACATTTCATGCAGTAATTCATTTTCTGTTAGGGGCTTCAACTCTAAGTTGAAAAAAACAATAAGGAAAGGAAAGATGTCCTCAGGTAAACCAGTGATAGGGAAGAAGGAATTCAGAGGTGATATGCCACAGATGAAAACCAATGCTTACAAACAGCAATCTGAGAACACAGGAAAAAAGGAACAACTCATAGATGGGTATAAGATGGAGAAAACAAACAACTACTGAGAACATAGAAGGGAATCCACTGTGGTGGCAGGGGTTGGATGAAAGAAAAGGGTTTTAATTGTTTATAAATAAAGGGAAGTTGCTTTGAATTCATTCCCAATGAAAACAAGCAGCTAGTAGTGCAATGCTGAAGTGCTTGTAAAGGCAGGCGGCGGTAGCACAAACTACAGCGTGGGCATATGATAACATCCAGAGGTTGCAACAGCCAAGACAAAAAGCACCATCTGGCAGTTCATTCAGGTGCTCTGGAATCAGTGCCCTGGACTGAGACTGCCCACGTATTCCAAGAGTCTCCTCTCACCACCTTCCTTGTCAAGTTTACCTTCCTAGATGCTGGCTCTTTTTTCACTTCTTTCTTAGCCTCTTTCCCTACAGGAACAGGTGGAGAAGGAGATGGCTGTTTTGCTGCGGAGTTGGATCTCTCTCGTCCCACAGAATGAGCAGAGGACTCTGAAGTTGTCCGGGATCTTTGTCCATAGCCCTGTATTATAAATATACAGGAAAGCACAAAGTTGTTCCTGCTGGAGTGAACAGAACAGCCCAGCTTGCTACACTAACTCTTTCTTTGAAAAGATAGCAATAGGAAGAATTATAAATACATCCATAAAAAGCAAATGCACATAAGATTATGGAATCAGCAGAACAAATACCCTAATCATGGCATACCATATATGCTGAAGACTGAGATGCAGATCTGGATCTTCGTTCTGGTGCCTGGTTAGATATAAAGCCAGGACATGCTTAATAAGCAAGCAGCTAAGTATCTGACACAACATGCATTTGTCATTACAAATTCCCACAGCATTCAAGACATTCAAGATGGTTATTTGGATATTTCTATGCCTTCTGACCTGCAGGAGGCACAGAAAAAGAGCTGAAGTCTGACCAAGTAATTACACTGCCATACAACCAGTCCATTGGAAAGTTAAATCAGGTCACTGCTGTGCAGACAATCAGTCCACAAGAGGCAAGACACAGAACTGCTGCACCAGGCAGTGATTGATGTGCTTCCATCCCCAACTTCCTCACCCCCAACCCTTCAACACAGCAACTCTCCTACTAAAACAAAAACACCACACCAGTTTCTTTTCTAAGTGTAGTTAAGGATCCTCCACAACCATTATCAGCTGATAAATGCATCCCTATTAAAAGTGCTTCTATTAATTCATTCAAACAAGAAACTAAAACAACTTCCAAGGAAATATCAACTTTAGAAGTATGTAAACAGTGAAAATACTACACATTTCAAAAAGGCTTTTGGAATTTTGATGAACACTGTGCACATTTCCAGTCATGATTAAATGCCAGTCAGAGTGCTTATAAAACTCATTCACAGAACTGTGCCTGGTTGTCTCACTTGTATGCTTCAAATTCTTCTTGAAGAATCACTCTGGAGGTAGGAGAGGAACACAGGCCAGAGAAAACACAACACTCAACTCCTCAGATAACAGCCTGGCACTCTCATTGAATTAAAAAAATTTTGTAGCAATTAAAAATGGCTGAGAGTTCCATACTAGTTCTTGATTCTTTAGTTCACTGAAGGGGATGGAAAGCAAAGGAGAAAATTAAGCTTCAAATCTAGCTGAAGTGCAAGACAAATCCCCAACACATTCCGTGTTAGCAAAGATGTGTAATGCAGCTGACATCTGCCAGAGATGCATAAAATAAAGATACCATTCTGGCCATCCTGCTGTAGAAGTCTTCTTCTCTCTGCTCAGGGAAAGAGTTTCGTGAAGGAGACTCCGAGGCAATTCTCTGCATTCCTTAAAAGCAAAATTAGACTGTAAGCTAGGGGAGGGGTGTAGAGCTTATCCAGATCCTAGAAGCTGATGTCCAGGACAGCAGTCCTGATGCTCCAGTCACAGACCTCACAAACAGAACAGCCAGCTGCACTGCACTCAGCAGCTCCATAAGACAGGCAATTTTCTGCCTCATGTCTCAATCACAATTTGCTGACTCTGACCTGCCTTTGAAGTTAAGTCCAACAGGCAGGATGAATACCAAAGCTTCCCACAGATGTTTCTGTAACTTTACATTATCTTTTTAAACTTAATTACCCAAGACCTCTCTTACTGTTTTATAAACGTTGAGATGCTCCATATTAACCCCTAAAATATTTTATTCCCCTCAAAGGGAAACAAAGGGAGGGATTTACAAAGATTCCAGACCTGTTTCCAGGTTCGCCTGCTCTTCTTCCCGTGGTTCAGTTTCTTGTGGTGGCCCTCCTGGTGGCAGCGTTGACCCTAAATACAGCGGTGATGGCTCAGCTCCATACTGATTTGGAAATCCTGGAGGTGCAAAGCCAGGTCCTGGACCAATAGGCTGAGAAGCCACGGGATAGAAAGGGACACTTTGGACAGCTTCCTGGTCACTAGGTGGAATCCCAGCAGCTGAGCCATCAAGTATAGCCTGAGGAGCTAAGGTACAAAAAAGTTAAGAATTACAACCAAACAGAACCTTTCAACCTGAGAATAAGATCATACAGTGCAGAAGTGAAGTCTCACTGTTCCTACAGTCCTTTCAAGGAGTTCCTCATACTAGAAACCCAAAATATCTATTTCACTCTTTGTCGTGAAGAAGGATATAAGAACTAACCTGAAGGAATCAGCTGCACGCTTTGCATCTGTTGAGCCATATTGGGCAATAAGGATGCTAACAGTGCATTTTCAGCACCTGAGCCCATGTCGTGGCCAACTCCTGCTCCATCATATTGACTGGGATGGTCTAACTCAGAGCTTGGTGTGCTACACGGGTACTGCTGTGGCGTGGATCTGTCTGTGCTGTAAGCTATTGCACCCTCCTGCACACACACAAGAAATAAGATCTTATTAGTTCTACCTGATGTTGAGTTCATAATGAAGGGAGCATACAGCAAAGGAAATCTTAAGAGTGCAAACAGTATAGTTGTTGCTTTTAACTATGCAGTCAAAAAATAGCTGTCACCCACTTGAAAATCCAGTTCAACCAAAAGACTTAGGGCTTTGTTTTTAATAGAAGCACAGTTAATGAGGTCAATTTCCATACTGCTGGTGGATCTCTTCACATAAATGTCTTCCACCCTGTTTAAATTTAGCTGTACTAATCCACAATAAACTTCTTTGTTCGTTTATGTTTGTTTTGTTGTTTTTTAACCAGCAAGCAGATATTAACTTACAGGAGGTTACTGCAATCTAATGAACTTTGCAATTTCCCTTGCATTACAGTACTAAAAGTCTATTTTATTTAACAATTACCTTTTAAGGTAGTCTGTACTAAATCTTAAGGCACTAAAGTATATTAAATCCTCTTGGTTTCAATTACAATACTTGTATTTTACAACATAATATTTCATGAGGTCATCACACACAAACATCAGGTTTTTGTAGTTATCAATACGAATCAGATAACTTAAAATTGCTTTTACATTAATCCTTAGAAGGGAAAATTTCACGTTAGAAAGTACATTCTGTACCTTGATCTGTCCATCCACATGTCGAAGCCTTACTAACCATGAAGGTTCAACAAAGGATTCCTGGTCTGGTCTCTCTTTTATCTGGGGATCAAACAGGCGCAGCTGCGATGACATCTAGAAGAAGGAAGCACTGTAAAGTTAACCAGCCAACAAAAGGTAACTTTACCCACAGCTTACCACCTACAATACAAAGCTACTAACACATGGTTCTTCCCTACGTTACCTGGATTAGCTGGCCAATAAGTACAGGTGAATAGTATTGTGGATCTTTAAGGACAGTTCTGGAAATCACTTCACAATAGTGGAAAGCCTGAGCAGCAAGTCCCATTTCAGCTAGTCGGCAGGCATAGATGAATTTGAAAACCTACAGAATGAAAGCAAGATAAACCAAGTGGTCAGAACATTCCTGGAAGCATCAAATGGAAAAACACATACTGGTTGATGAAGCAGGGAAAAAGCTATCTTGCACTCTTGTTCATGAGTATTTCATGCTGCAAGAGAGAGAAAATATTTTGTACGTTGAATAAAGCACGTATGAGAGATTAACACATCACTTAAATAAGAGAGATTGAGCAGGTCTTCACCTGGAAATTGGGCAAGCAGCCAGGCTGAGTTCCTAGTGACTGTGCATATTCATAGGCTTCTGTTCTTTGGATAGCTTCATTGGTGGCAAACTTCAAAAACGGCAAGCTATTGAGGAATGGGAGAAGAAAAATATTACCTGACTTGAAGAATATAAACGTTACCAATAGATACAGATCTGCCTACTAGAGATAAAGCCAGAAATACAGCTCTGTTAGACACACAGTATGAGCAACCTCAGTTCCTCAAACAACAGCAGGGCATCAGACAGTTCTCAAAGCCAGCTGTTGCCGGTGATGATGAGGGGTGCAGTGCAACTCTCTCAAGCCATTAACCTTTCTGTTTTGCATCAAAGAAGTGATGTTTTAAGAAGGGAAATCCAAACCTGTGATTTGATCCAATTAGCACAAGCTTTGTCGTCTTCCTCGTGTAAACTCCAAAACCAACTTGGGCCATAAGGTAACAAAAGTGAGCAGCATCCAGCAGGCCTTTAGAAGCTGCAGAAAAACAAGCAACAGAACTCAGAATATTATGTCTTGATGGCAAATATTGCTTAGCCTTTGTATTCAAATAGCTTCACAAAACAGACAAGCCCATACAGAACTGTCACACTCTATGTCTTACAAAGCAATTGTTTGTTAAAAGACCAAAAAAAGCTGAATAATTAAATTTTTCCAAAGGCTTTTCCTTCAGTCATCCTCATTTAATTCCTTAAGAGTTACCAAGAGTGTCTCCCATGGTAGCAATGGTCCTGGATTCCAAGTCCACGTTATTAGTCAAGTTGGATAACACCATTGCTAGATGTGGCCTCCAGTCTCCCCACTTCTCATCTCCACAGCACTAAAATTAGAAGAATTAATTAGAGAAATCAGTGGCAGGAGCTCTGCACACTTAAGTGTTAAAACCTACAAAGGACTAAGGAAATTTATCTGACCTAGAGAAAGCACATAGAAGGTTTACTGTTATTAACTATACTACTCATTGCAGTATCTCTTTAAGGCTCGACTGCAGCTCACACTGGAACCTTACCGTGGACGCAGCTGGCATCCTTCCAGACATGAGCTGGTAAACAGTCTGCAGAGGGTCATTAATTGGGAGACTGTTGGCAAATCTAGAGAGACATCGTACAGAAAAACAAGAAATAAACGTAGGGTAAGGAGTTAAAGTGCACTGAACATTCAGCCACTGTTAATCTTGTTTAGTTTAACAAAAGGCAGTGCTGTTTGAAAATACTACACTGAATAAGCAATTGCTCAGAGGATAACTACTAAGAAAACCATTGTTAATTACTTGGATCTGCCAATGTGACATACATCAATCCCATGCCCATGGATGACAGGGTTCAAATACCCCTTAAATTAACTTCTCAAATTTAGTTTTCCAGCCTCAAGACCTCAGAAAAGTGAAAGCAACAGATTACATGCATCATCTGAATACACAGGTGAAACTAAAGCATAAATCTTGCACAAGCTCAATGGATAACTCATGATTTTAACATTGAGATTTCTGAAGCACCAGATCTCTTGTTGTCAGAACAGGTAACCATACCATACTAACAAACAACAAGCAAAGCTGTACCTGGTCATAACTCTTGCATGCGTTCTATTGTCCATCTTGCTGGCAAGTAGCAGAGCGTGACCCCACAGGCCATGCTTCATGGCTGACTCCAAAGCATCCTAAGTTAACACAGAAATTAGTTTCCTGGGGATAGCTTAAAATTTAAATCAGATAATCAGTGATCATTTTACAGCAGTATTCTGACTGAAGAAATGTTTCTTCAGGCCACACGCTAACACAAGAATGTAACTTTACTTTATAAACTGTAGAACACAATACTTTTCCATCAGTGTAGTGCAGCATCATGAATTATTATACGCACTGCAAGCTGCAAAAATAGTTTTCATTGATGCTCAGAGCTTTCAGATTGTTTGAAAAACAAAACATTCACAAAGTATTTGGAACACCAGCATGGACACTCACCTTCTTACGTCCATAAAGCAGCAGCTCTCTGAATCTCTCTGTTTCTTTCTCCAGACTGTCAATTGTGGTTATAAGACTATCAGTGAGAAATGAGAGCTGGGCTTCACCAGATTCCTCCTCTACTTGTTCCAAAGCCTCATTAGTGAAATCAATTAAATTTGCTTCATTAGGGGACTTCCCAGGAAGCCATACTGTTTTATGATCTCGGAGCAGAAGTTCAGCCAGGTCTGTTCCCACAACAGTCTATCGTGTGTGTCAGGGGGAAACAAACAACAACTGTTATTTCAACATTGCCTTTGTTTTGCTTGCCGATTCAACAAGTGTCTATCAGAAGCTTTGAGCACAAATGAGCAGTTTACCTGCTCCCATCAATCTATGAGCTATTCCAGAACAGGTGACTATGGACACATTGCAGTCTTTTACATAAATACCATCTTCGTGCATAAAATATTTTAGGCTAGATAAAAGCTGAAGCAGTGAGACATACCCCATTCTGCCTGCACAGCAGAACAATGAAGTCCCAAAGCAGACTTGCAGATTCTTTGTCGATTAAGTTTTCATTTTTAAAACACTGTGTAGCTTTGTTTTGTGCAAAGTTAATGACGTCCACTTTATGGGTGTCATCTCTGGAAAAAAATGAGACAGAAGTAAAACATTCAGATCACTGCTGTGACCAGGATGAGGAACAAATCTACATTTTTTACAAGTGAAAAACAAATATTTTGAGTTAGTTTAAACCCTGTAACTTACAATGATAGGACAACAAAATGTCAGATGAGGAAATGGAATCAAAAAAGTGAGTTTTTTGAACTCTGTTAGGACATACTTAGCAAGAGGACCAGGAAAAGCTCTCATCTCTTCTTGCTCTGGAGAATGTTGCAACATAGTCTAAAACACAAACACAAACCATAAGACTTGCTGGAAGTTACCACTTACAGCTACAGATCAAACACAACAGATAAATGCAGAACGAAAGCTCCCTACCCCCCTTCCAAAAGAAAGGCCAACATTCCATCACCCTTCCTTTGTTTTAAACGTTACCTCCATGCTGTGTATTTCAACCAGGGCTGGCTGTCCTTCTGAAGGCAGGTTTGGCAGTACTTTTATTAAGAAGCCCCCAGGACCAAACCTGGCACACAGATGAGGCACCGAAAACTTCTCAGGCGTTGAGGGCCTTAAGGGCACTGAGGAGGGGGAGAAAAGATGAAATAAGAAAAATTGATCTGACCTGCAACTAAATTAGGAAAAAAAAAAGGAAACTGTAATTCAATTTAACTAAACATTAAAATAAATTAATTGGTTCCATCACATTTCTAAAGATCTTCTGAAAATTGAAGAACTGAAGAACTCTAAGATTCGCTCATTGTTTCAACGCAGGGTCTGTCTTAGATGTGTCTGTGAGATCACTGTACAAGTGTATGACCTCCTCAAGGAGCTAATGATGTACCTCAGGTTGCTCTGGAAAACCTCTTGCAGAGAAACGGTGAAGAGAAAAACACTGTGGATAAATCTGAAGTTTCATTTGAATTTTAACCATCACTTGGAAGCACAAGCAATGGGGTTCAAAAATGTATCTTGAAGATGTTAACAGATGCCAGTAAGGTTTAATCACAACCACCATCTACCTACTGCCCTTCCATGAAAACAAGTTATCCTTATGCTAAAAACAGAACAATTTTGTTCATGTGTACATACACAGCAGACAGCTGTGTCTTCCTGCTAACTGACTCAATGGATATGGGAAAATGGTATCATACACTACAAACATCAACAGAAGCACAAACTACCACCAGCAGGCAGCCTCACAAGCACAGTCCCTTCCCTCCTCCCCCCCCAGTGGTGCCAATACCTTGATCTACAGCTGGCCATCCAGTTTCAGTCGAGTAGCCATAGTCTGTAAAAGGCTGTTGTCCATCAAAGGTAGGAGCATATCCGCCGTAGGGGTACTCCGTGTGCAGTGACACTGCCTGTGCAGTGGTTTCATATGCATTAGCCGTTAAATCGTGGTTACTTCTATACAGCTGGCTCTAAATAAATCATATTAGTAGCTGTTAGCAGCAAAGTTACACAAAGCAAGCAATAGTGCAAGCGTGGGTGCAGACAGCAAGCATTCCCTCCCACCCATCACCCACTTCAGCTCTTCAGATGGCTCTTAAACCAGGTTCAGTACATCACCTCATTCCATAACACTACCTGCAAATCACCTGGTACAACAGGCTATAGAAGATAGCATCTGTTAGTTAGCATCTGCTCTCCTTCCCTCAGTGTTTTTACTACTATTCGATCTGCTCACACTCAACACATTCAGTTCACTCACCAGAGAACATCTACATGTTTGTGTAATCCGCAGTGGTACTGCTGACTTCCAGGTTCAGCTGCTGCTGTATCAACAACTATGGATCAGAAATGATGTTCATTTCTGCTGCAAATCTTTGACAGAAAATGTCACCTGATAAATGTGATGGGTATCTAAATGGCACTCAGTGCCTAAAGACTAATGCATAAATGATCATCAACACCACATCCAATACTACTAAAACAACTGGAATTCAGACAGGAGAACAATCTAAAACTTACAAGAAACATGATGCAACAACACAAGATCTGCTAGTAAAGACTCTGCTACAACAATGACCTGAATATTCCTTCTGTTTTTCAGGTAATTGTATTTAAAGCATAAGCAGATGAGCAATCAGCTAGATTTGGTTTTGAATATAAAGTCAAGACAGCATGATACAAATGCTGAGTTAGACTTTTAACAGATCCCATGCTTGCAATGAGAAAAGTGGCATAACACAAAGCCAGGCATTATCAACCACAGCCAAGCACAGTAAGGGCAAAGTTCTCACAAAGAGCAAATGCATGCATGGCAACTTGCACAGCTGAGTACTGGTTTTGGTTAAAGTTCTCCTGACAACTGTGCTAAACACTAAGCTCAAAACCATACCACAGAACAGCCTTCACTTACAGAATGCAAGTCTTAAAATACATCCTTCCGAGATAAAAAAAAATGAAGTATTTACTTATCTCTAACTCCTTACCCACCCCTAAGAGAAAGGCCCAACAAAGCTCAAAGAGCTAAATGCTGACGTGCCCATTTGAAACTCACTTGTTGGGAACGAGAGCTGAAGCTGCTCCGGTGGCTGTGCACACTGTGGGAGCTCCTCAGGCTGTGCCCAGAATGCTCACTGTGAACACTGCGCCTGTCAAACTCGTCTCCATAAGGATCTCTGTGAGGCTCAGTTTCATCATCAAAGCTCCCAGTAAAACGAGGATCGTACCTCCAACGATCTTCATATCGGTCATGTCTAAAGAACAACAAAAGCAAACATCCAGCCATGTCCCAGAGGAAAGTGATTCCACTGTATACCTATCAGGAAGGAAACCGTACCTAACTTCAGAAGGGCTTTTAGATTACTTCCTAGATTTAGGTTTTTATTACAGTAAACAAACTGATGCTGCTTAAAGAACTTCATCAAGAATACTCAAAATCAAGACCAATGTCATGTTCCAAGGCTGCTCTAGGGAAGCAAAGAATGCTTATCTTATCTGAAAAAGAAAAAAATCAAACCATATTTGCCCTAAATCCTTGAGGCTGACATAACAGCTCATCTGTTGTTCCTAATTTATTTATGTTAAAGCAAAAGAACTAACAAGAATAACTATGAGACGCATAATATTACACTGTGTGCCTTCATTCACATACACACACTGGGTCTCCAAATAATTAGCACCTAGGCCCTTCTCTGCCCTAGTTCTGGAAAGAGCACAGAGAGAACAGAGACTGAATGGACAGACCTGTTGCTGTATGGATATGCCTCTCTCTTCTGGTAGGGGTTGTGTTCACCATCGTACAAATACCTCTGGTCATAACTTCTAGGATCCCTGTATCTGGGGTCATAAGCTGATGAGTAACGTTCCCAACGGCCTGGATCTTTGGAAGACAAAAAGAAATGGTTTAGATTTCTAGTCATTACCTACAACTTCTCTCTCCCTTCTCTTTAAGTACATGCTGATTTGGTCAGCAGCCTGGAAATACAGCACCAGGAAGATTTGGTTATTATGGTTAGCTAGGTATTCTTCAGAGGACAGTGCTTACCACCAGACAGATCTTTTCTAACAACTTCCAAACTTAACCACAGCATGGTAACAACTCAACAAATAGGAACAGAATCTTTGCTACCAGTCTTCAGTGAGCCTCAGCATATGGACAGATGTTGCTCATAATCCTCACTGGCACCATATCAACAATTGTCTTCAGATTGCCAACACCACAAGGGCCCTGTGAGCATTCAGGTAACTATGGACAGAACCAACTTCAATTTCTGTTCACACTCCACCTAAATTTTACTCTGGAGCCCTGCCTGCAGGTTGAACACCAAAGATGCACGCCAGCAAATGGCAGGTTTGCAAAACACTGAAGAAAAACAGTTTTACACTCAGCACAGTCTGCCTGCTTAACAAAAGGCAAAGAGAAGTCTGAGAGGGAAGAGAAATCTTCATTCTCTATTAAAACTTCTGCTGAATAAAAGGTACAGGAAGGCTGGCATGGTGTTAAGAACTAAAGCAGGCCCAAAGATCCACTTCTAACAAGTATAGCTGTTCTGACTGTGGAAAGGATATCAACTTCTTTTATGACCAAAAAAACCACAATAAGTCTCCAATCTTGAAGTTCATTTTCTCCATAAATTTCTTCCTATAGAAAAATAGAGTTCACGTTGACACCTTACCTCCATAATCATACGTGCCTGGGTAATAGCCTGGGTAATAATCAGTCCAGCCAGCTTTTGCATAATAATCTTCAGGATATCCTTGTCTGAAAGAAAGTGCACAGGCATGAAAAGTCATTGTTCCTCCTTCAAATTCCTCTGAGGTCATCAGAAGACATGAAGAACTACAGAAGTACTGGTTGACCAAACGAAGACAAAAAGAACCCGAATGAACACACAAAATAGATCACTGCATATGCAACTACAAATACTGCAGTTATCTTTTGTGGGGGTCACACCACTTCTGATGGAAAATGAAACGTGTGGCCACTGAAAGCTTTTACTGTATGCCATTTTTGAGACACTATCCCACAGTTCTTGAAACAAAGCCAGTAGAACAACGTTAGATAAAAGCACAGAACTGCAGTGAGTCCAGGTGTGTTTGTACACATATGCAGATATATGTTCATGTACAGATGCATGTGTATGAAAACGTGTACGTGTGGATATAAGCATTCACATGTGCATACGTTCACAAACACTCCTATGTGTATATATATATATATATCTAGATATATATATCTCTCTCTCCCCTATATATATACATAGGAGTATATATATATACACATATATACATATATATACACATATATGTATATATATACATATATACTTATATAAATATGTATATACATATATATATGTATCTAGATATATCTAGATATCTCTCTCTCTCTCTATCTATGCACAGGAAGGAAAGGGATCTGCAAACAGTGTGCAACGACTCTTCTACAACACTCTATTCATATCATAGTACAGGCTCTCAAGTGGCCAAACAAGTCCTCACCAGAAAAACCTGTGGGAAGCTTGCTAGCACAGCACCCATCTTTGCAGAGGAGTTTTGATCTTATCAGATCAGGCTTATCCACCCAACCAATCTTCTCAGCCCTCCTCAGAAAGATGTCATTCCCTTAACCTCACCAAACTGAATTTAAGAACCTGCTTCATCAATTAATTAAGGAAATCAATGCATCACTGATATGCTGCAGGGAAGTCTCAGTGTGACCTGGCCACTCTTCGTCCCTGCTGTCCTGCAGTGCCACACTACAGCCCACATCCATGCCACATCACACCAACACTGACAGATAACAGGCTCTGATCTGCCCAAAACCCCCACGGGAATTTTAACCTCCTAAAAACAGTACCCAAGAAGAGCACAAATCAGCAAGAGTCGTCCCTTAGTTCTACCAGACGTCATCTCATTGCAATGCACTTAGATTCACTTCAGACAATGACAGAAGTTCTCACACACAGTCATGTTTTCCTGTTCTGTATTTTTAGTGCCAAAGCTTTCTACAATCTCATGATACATGGATGTTTTCAATTTGAAATCTGCCCCACGAGTGACCCACCAAACCCAACACACAAACACTGCTGAAGGTCTCATCGTTTCCAGAAAGGGCTCTCTGGGAGACCTGCAAACTTACTCACTAGGTAACACAGCAGCAGTATTTTGTCATGAATTTGGCACTGACACAAATCACCTGTGCAATAACGATCGGGACCCAGCAATCCCTGGGAGGTGATTTGCTGCTATCTGAGAAATACCAGACATTTCACTCCTGCTTTGTACGTAGTACTTGCAAGCAGCATTTAAATCTCTTGTTTCATACAACCAACCAGACAGATTACAGCTCTCAGTTCTTCATGCCCTACCTCCATCAAAAGCTCATCCACAAAGCTGAAACAATCACACAGATTAACTTGACACAACACCAGGTAAGTTTTCACTGGACTCATCCCTGTCTCAGTGAGCCACACGTGCTGCTATGCCTCTCGTTCAAAGCCAGTTTGCCAAAGTGCCATTTATGAACAGAACTAGAGAACCACTCTGAGTGCTAGCAAGAGAAAAACCTGGCACTGATTAACAAACCCACGACCTACACACATTGCTCTTCCACAGCACAAGTGCACAGAGTTAACTTCAGCACAAAGCCTGCTGCAGCGACTTTCTGCCTGGCAGGAAAGCCAATAACCAGCTAGAGAGCTGAATGAAAGGAGTAATGAGCTTCAGCAACAGAAAAGACTGCTGGAATCCTATCAGCACCTTTTCAGGCATGGCATTTGATACCACACTTTCCTATGGCAACACACAATGAGTTCTTGAACTTCATCGCTGCAGCTTATGCTGTAGAACTCTGAGGCATAATTACACTCACTGCTTTAGAACGTACCAGATCTTTATTCAATTTAGGAGTAGCATACCTAGAAGAGGGCCTGTCAGAGCAGTGACTAGCTCTGGAACTAGGACGTTCGGGCTCAGAATAGCGATAGCTCCCCGGCTCCATATAAGCAGAGCTGCTGCTGTCGTAGTACCTGTACCGTGGGTCATACTGTCCATAGCTGTCCTCCTAGAAAAGAGATGGACATGTGAGCCAAGAGCCTTCCCAACTTCAAGAATAAACCTTCATAAACAGATTGCCACAAACACCACAACCGTGATAGCCAACGACCAGTAGTCTATAGGACAGATTTTGGTGTCCCTCATGGCAAGGTGTATCCAAGTCTAATCATATCCAAAACTTAAGAAAGGAACATTACTTCTAGACCACTCCAACCACTATGATGGTCATGCTGCAAAACTGCCAATAACTGAGGCAGCAGATGAGAGCCATCTCTGCCAATTGCAATTAATATTAGCAACTGCTTTAACTTTTAAGAATCTTTACAGTGTTTTATTACTGCAATTAAATTTTGCCTGTAGTCAAATCTTGACATGAATGCTATACTGAATGTTTACTCCCACGCAACTATTAAAACTTGTAATTCAAAGATAAAAATGACTGATACTAAGGGGGGAAGAAGGGGGAAAATGAAACATTACCAGGTAATACAGATGAGCTGCTGCTCTGGGATCTGCAGGAGGATAAGGTGGTGGATACGGAGGCTGGTAAGCATCGTAAGGATGCCTGTAGTAGTAGTAAGGGTTCTGAGGTGGACCAAAGGCATCCTGAGGAGTCTGAGGCAGGGGAGGACGCTGCAGGTCTTGTTGTGCACTTGGCAGCACTGGCTGACTGGCGGTGGTAGCAGCTGTGGGAGCCACGGCACCTGATGGCTGTCCAGAACCCGGCTGCTTATCAGGGCTTGGCAGCTGTGCTGAACTCGCCTCCTGGTTCCTCAGCTCCTGGTTCTCACGCTGCTGGGACGTCTGCACGCCCTTCGTCCCTGCTGCAGTCTGGTAGTTTGAAGAAGCTGAGGACTGCCCAGAAGATGCTGGCATCTGAGCTGCCTGCATTTGTGGCTGGGATGGCAGTGCTCCCTGTACAGCTCTGTCTGGCACAGCCTGATGCTGTACACCTTTTGTCACCTGTTGATAGAAATGTTTGTCACGCACCTCGGGGCCCGCTTGACCAGCACTGCCCACTGGCTGTTGAGGATACACTGGACCACCAGAAAGCAACTGGTTATGCACTTGCACAGAATTACTTGCACTGCTTTTCTCCAACGTCCGTGGCACTGTAAAATCAAGCACTCCAGCAGCTTCTTCTTTGCTATTTGAACGACTTACAGAATTTTTGGTCTGCACTACAGAATTAACAGGTGGAAGCAGTGCACTTGTATTTCCACTGGGAAGATTCATCCCAGGAGACACGGATGAATTAGCCCCTGACTTGCTAGCAAATTCAGGAACAAAACCTTCAAAATTAGCATTCTTTTGCCCTTCAGGAGCTAAATTAGATGGCGTTTTCATCAGCAAGTTTGCAGGCTGATTAGAAGCAATATCAGAGGAATTAACAGGGCTCTGTAATAAATTATGCTTTAACAGATTACTATTTGGAGGAGCATTAGCTAATAGAGATCCAACTTGCATCACAGGCAACAGTGCATTTTCCCCAGAGATGATTCCACCAGCATGTGATGTTTGGGGCCCAACTGAAGGCTTGTCCCCAACCCCGGCATCCTTCATTGGCTGACTGTTCTCATTGCTGCTTAGCTGATTAGATAGAGAAAGAGAAAAATTAATTGGCTGAGCCAAGTTATAACTTTGATTAGGCTGAGCAATTAGGATAGGCTGATTTTGCAAAGACTCTGTAGGTGGAGAAGACAACAAACTTGCATAACCAGAACTTGCCTGAGACTGAAGTGCCTCTTCTTCTCCCATTTTGGGAGGATTCTCAAGGTTTTCAGATGATATATTTCCATCTTGGGAAGGCTGCACAGCAATACTCCCTGGTTTGTTTGGCAGCTGATTAGACTGGCCTTCTTCTGGTGGCTGAATGACTTCCACAGTTTGTTTGGCAGGTACGTAAACTGCAGGAGCAGCGGGAGCTAGAAGAACATTTCCCCCAAAATTAGGTAACTCATTGTGAGCCCACAAAGTTGTTGCCGGGCTATCGCACTTCTTAATGGCTCCCTGAGCTCTTGTGGAGGACCTTCTCTCAGACAAAGATTGCATGTTTTCCGTAACAGGTCCCGAGTGCAATATAATTCCAGCTTCACCAGTGACTGCAAGAGGCAGAGGGTATACCTGAGGCATGAAAATAGTTTCTAGATTATCTGGTGGCTGTTCAAGATTGCCTGGTGACGCAGCAGGCATAGCTGTACTCTTCTTGGCATTCTTCTGGTTAGGGTGGTTCTCCCTTATTTCAACCACCATTTTTGCTTGGTCAATCTCTGCAGGTTTTATACCAACTCCGTGGGACCTCACGGGCTCAAAAGAACTATTTGCACTTGTCTGAAATACTCCTGTGGGCTTAGGAGGACTTGGAGTTGGAGGCTGGGACAGGTTACCATGGTAGCTCTTGTTTGGGTTTATCTCACTTGAATCATCTCCCAAAGGAGAAGAGTCAATCTGCTTAAAGAAGCGAGCAGAAGATTCCTCATCAGGCTTCCCACTTTCTTGCTGAATAAATGTACCAATTTGCTCTTGAGGTCTCGCTGAGCTCGACGCGCTCCTATGGCTGATGTTGCTATAGTTTGAAGACACGCTGTCCGGTCGTACAGGATGAGCTAATGAATCAGGTGCCTCCAGGTTTGGTCCTCCTTCAGCATGGCTCACAACAGCGTTCTTCGGAAGCATCTGGCCTGGTAAGGACCCATATCTGTACAGATCGTGATGAGCAGGAGGGGACGAAGCGTTCATGTTACGTGGCTCACTTGGCAGCACTTCTTGGTTCTGTATGCACTCCAGGTTCTCAACATTTTCATACTGTGACCCACCACTCCCAGGTGCATCACCCACTCCTGCTTTGCCATCACTAACAAACATAGATTGCTTGGCAGCCTGTGCCTCCTGCTGACTTAGAATTTTAGGAAAATACTGGACATCCATTCCTTTCTGTATCATCTCGCTGGCTGAACCTGTACCCATCTGAGCCTGAGAGAGAACATTAGCTGGAACCCGCTGAGGATGCAATGGCTGGTGATATAAGGGTGATGAATGTGGCTGACAAGCAAACTCAGTTTTCTCAACCATGTAATTTTTTTCAGACGAAAGTATTTCTTCATTTTCTGCCTCGTCCCCTTTGAAAAACATGGAAAGGGTTCCTGAGTCTTGGTCTGTGGGAATAGGTCTATTTGATGCTTCAGACATACCTGGAGACTGTTTCTGAAGGTTATTTTCCTGAGCTGGAGGAATGACAGAACCGGAGTCTTGCAACGGCGGCTGTGGGTAAAACAGCTCCTGGTAAGGTTGATTTAACCAAGCATTGGTCATTTCTGTGTTCTGCCTAAAGACATTTCCAGGCTGGGTGCTGTTCATATGATGACCACTATTTGCAGAGCCATTTTTCCCATTCTTTTCACAACCAACAGATAAAGGCGCTTGCGCAGCATTCAGTGGAACGCCTTGATGTCCAGGACCACGCTGTAAATTCGTCTGTGGAGGAGGATGAGAAGTGCTAACAGAGGACTGGGAAATGTTATGAATGTCAGTCTGAGAAGGTGGCTCAGGATAGGGCACAAGATTCAGAACTGGAGACTGCAGGTTACCTTGACCAGGTCTCCATTGAGACACGGGCTGCTGAGGAGCTGGAGGGAAGAGTGCTGCTGCAGTGGGTCCAGAAGGAACGTCGCTCGGATCTCTGTTAACATCTTGCCTAGCTCCAGGATTGTTTGACATAGACACCATTCAGGGATGCACACTGAAAGAATTTTCAAGTGCTGTCCCTGCATTATAATGCAACGGTACTGCAGACCCATGGAGTCCGAGGTCTGCATTTGGATGCACTTCTGTAGTGCTATTTGTAACGTATCCTGGGGACGGTGCAGGAATTGGAACATTAGAAAACGTACTGCTATTTATTCCTGGTTGAGATACAGGAGCTGACAGAGACGGATGCAGTCCATGAGGATTGTCCCCTGGGTGTGATGGCGAAGCATGCACAACGGCTGGCTGCGGAAACACCGCAGGGGAAGAACTCTGCATAACCAATGCATTGCCCTTGGATGGATTATCTAAAGGGGAACCCTGTGGAGTCTGTCTGCCAAAAGCAAAAGGGTCTGTCACCGGCTGCACCGGGGCAGCTGTTGCATTTGCTCGCTTACTGAGCGACGTGCTTCTCCAGTACATGTTCCGAGCAATGCCTGCAGGAGGTGGAGCTGCTGCTCCTGCTGGAACAGTTTGCGGAGGCTGCTGCATGGTGGCCTTCCAGCAGGGTCAGATGCCAGATGAAAAACAAGTAGTGGATGCTGCAGACAAACCCCTTCTTCCACTCTGTTAGGACAAAAACATGACAAGTCATTTTCCTTTCTTGCAATACACGTAGAACTTCAGCAACTTCTATCTTAGAAACAAAACAAAATAGGAGATGTCTCTGCTCTCTAGAATATATGAGAAATTCACACACAGCATTGTAATTCTAAATCCAAGTGCCACATTAAAGAAGCTTAATGCTGACTGAAACACCAAACACTGTAAAGGCAAAACGAAGAATGCAGCAGCACCTGCAAGCACCAGGATACGCTGAATGTAATTAAAAGGCACTGAGAAGACGTTTTTAACAGTAATGTTTCTTCATCTCTGCTGCATTATTGCTCAATATGAATGGATCTTTTTACAGGCCATATGAGAAGCACTCAAGAAGGAGCTCATCGGATGTTCCTCACTTGAACAGAACATGATCCATTTCTGTTTAAATCAATAAAATGTTGTTCAGGACAGCAGTACTTCTTTTGAGAAGGCAAACTGCTCTCATCAGAAATATTCCCTCACACAGATGAATGCTGCTGCAAAACAGCAGAACTGCATTTAAAAATATTCAATTCCCACCCACACCTATTAATTAATCAGTGCTCTCTCTTTAACCTTAGCAGGACTTTGGCACAGCGTCACAGAGAGACAGTCACACTGCAGGACAGCTACAGAAACACTGCAGCTCTGCCAGCAAGAACTTCACAGTCACAGAACGCTTTGGGTGGGGAAGGACCTTAAAGCCCCCCCAGCCCCTGCCACGAGCTGGCTGCTCCCCAGCAGATCAGGCAGCCCAGGGCCCCATCCAGCCCAGCCTTGGCACCTCCAATGATGGCTGGTGAGGAACTCGTATCGAAAAGTCACATTTGTATAATTTTAACAGCAGTAGAAAAGTTTAAATGCAAAAAAAAAAAAACCCACCTCTGGTTTAACAAAAAGACACGTGGAGCGAACACTGCTTATCTACATGTATTCTGTAAACTTATAATGAAAACTTGTTATGAAAAAGCATGCTGTACAGACAGCACGATTTATACAGAGTGCATCAGAGTCAGTACGGCTTACCCTAGGGAGCACCCCTCCTACTCATCACCAAAGAACCCAGCATTCCAATGTATAATCTAGGCCTCTCTTCCAAAGGGCCAAGCACACCAACCAACAGAGACAGGGTCTCTCCATTTCTTCTCATCATCCACGCTATTCATAGACCTGCTTGCTTCAAACCTTAAGCTTAGATCTCATTATTAACAGAAAAGCTATTTGTGAAGTAATTGAGCACAAACTGTTTGATAACTCAGATATCCAGCTCCACATTTCTGATGTGGGCTTCATTCCTTCCTGTCCTACTAGATGTACACACACAAAACCCTAATGCTTTCCCCACTCTTGTAACAACCTGCACTAGTAATTAGCTAATTAAAGTCAGTGTGGAGTTTTCTTTTTCAGCGCTGCTTTAGAATCCCCATAACAAGATCCCTATCACTGCACTACAGAGGTTCAACATGAGGGCAACAGATTCCTTGCAGAAGAAAAGTTAATATTAACAGACTGCACACAGTAGTAAAAGCGTGCAAGACATGAAGAATTAAGCCCAAATAAAACCAACGTGCCCGTGGCAGTTTAGCTCAAACAGAAGATATCAGCTCGGAGATACTGATCCTCCCTCCTCCTACCCAGTACTAAGAGAAATGCTTATTAAGAGATTTCTAAATAGCTACATAACCAGAGACCCAACTCTGTGCATTATCTAGTTTGGTAATTCTACGCTTTCTGATGGTTTATTAACAGATAATGCAGAGCAAACTGATAAACGTTAACCACCAGCAACAACAACTACAGAAGATGTTTCCAGATATGCCAAGAAAACATTACCAAAATGAAAGAAAGTGACCAGAACTCTCTGGACAAGGCCATCATTAAGTTCATCTAATATTTCTACAGTCACTACTTCAAACTCCTCTGTGAAGTTCTGCTGACACTAAGAAATAATTTGGGGGAATTAACTTAATCCCATTCCCAAGTACGTATGTTAGATAAACTGCTCTAAAACATACGTATGCCCACAAAGCAGGTTACTGAGCACCTTTATGATCAGTATTTGGGCCATGGGTTTTTCAGTTCTTTCCAATGCAAACAGCTGCATACAAGCAGGCCACACAGGCTGGAGACATTCTGCCTTAATACTGCTCATTGCTTCCTACCTGCCTCATAAATGGGAACTACGGCTGAAAGCGCTGTGCTGGGAGAAGAACCCTTTGGGAAGCAGAAGCACAAAGCTTAATGGGATCGAATGGCGGTAATAAAAAATGCAAGTATTAGTTATTTTACCAACAGGCTGCCAGCAGATCCCTGCATCTTCAGGCAGCCACGCCACCAAGCCAGCACCAGTTGCTACCCCAGTAAAGCAGACATACAGCATCTGACAACTCACATAGGTGCTAAACAAACAATAACCACAGAAGCTCTCTACGTCTGAAGAAGTTCTGGCACCCTGAGCTGCAGGGTGCCGGCCCACGCGGGGCGGTAGGGCCCCTTCCTCCTGAAAGGCAGCCACGACAAGCCGCGTCAGGACAGCCCTGCCCCACGATCCGTCCCGCTCACCTCCAGGCCCCACGGGACATACGTGGGCCATTCGGGGTTTCCGTGTCGGGCACCGCAGCGCAGCCCCACCACCGCCAGTGCCGAGCCCGGGGGCTGCCGCAGCACCGCCACCTCCCTGCGAGGCACGGAACGCTCCCGGGCCCGGTGCCGGCACCTCGGGCCTAGCGCTCGCCACGCAGCCCTCCCACCCCGCGCAGCCCTTCTCGCAGCCGATCCCCGCCGTACCTGGCAGCCGCCGCCGGCCGAGCCCCTCAGCACCGAGCGCCGCCCCCCCTCGCGGTCGCAGCACCGGACCCCCCCGCCGCCGCCATCTTGGCACATCCGGCCCCAGTTCCGCCGCCGCCGCCGACGTGTCACGGCGCGCGCGCGATGACGTCACGCCGCGTGCAGGGCCGGCGCCGCGTGCTTGGCGGTGTTCCTTTCTCTCCCCCTCTTCCTTCCGCGTTCCTTTAAAGGCGAAAGGGGGACGGCAGAAGTGCCGGCGGATTAAAGGCAAAACGCAAAAAAACAACCAGCCGAAAGGCGGAAGCGCCTCTGACAGCGCCCGCCCCTCGATGCCGTGGCCTGGCGCAGGCGCAGTGCCGTTGCGCCCCCAGGAGTTCGAGTCTCGTCTGCCTGCTGTGCTTGTGGTCTGGGTTCGAATCCCGCCTGAGGTGGCTGCCAATGAGTGCTCGTCAGCTTTCCTCCGGCCCTCCTGTGCTGCTCCAGTGCCCCCGCTTCACCCTGGGTTTCCCTATAGGCAGCCATGGTGTTTCCCAGTTTCTTGAGGAAGCCTCCCCGCGGCATTCCCGTCTTCCCCCTCAGGGGGTGCAATGGCGAAGATGGCCGCCAGGGCGGGACAGAGCACCGCGCTCCTTCCTCTCTGCCCAGCGGGCTGACGCGAGCGGAGCGGGCGGGAGGGTGCTGGTCCTCCGGTCGCCGAGGTCCCGGCCTCGCAGGGCTGGTTTGTGAGGCACGTTCATAGCGTGAAGAGGTCTTCATCACATAGGGAGCGCAGAAGATGGGCAGGTGCCGCAGTTCAGTCTGTGAACATCAATCCCTCTGTGATGTATTCAGATGGTAGTGTAATATCAAACAGCTCTGCGGGTCTGAAGGTACTGCTCCGTCCTGCTTTGTGTTCCAGGGGCTGTCCCATGGGAGCACGGCGCTTTTAGGGAGGCTCGTTGTTCTGACGGAGAGCAGTCTCCCATCTGCCCAAGTTTGCACACAGCAGCGGCCGCTGTGCTACGGCCGCTGTGTTCTGTGTTGTCACAGAACAACAAGAGGGGAAAACACAACTGACCTAAACAAACATCTTAATCGGGGGTCATTATCAGTGCAGGAGCTGTTCCTGCACGCCTGGTCATTAAGGCAGGGTAATATCCTCAAAGCAGCACTTTGATGCTGGTGTGGGAACCAGAGGAGCGCGGTGCTGCAGTGCCTTTCATCTCCCTCTTTTGTAGGGACGTTCGTCAAACACCACTTCCCTACATGGGCACGGAGTGCAGATAAAGCCCTGCTGTCCCCTTGATATTTTCTCCAACAGGTGTAATCTGAGGAAACTTGATTCTAATTAGTCTGATTGGCTTTTAAAATATACATATGCATTCCGTAAATAGCACCAACAGCTTATATCTGCAGCTATATATTTACATTATATATCTAACCCTCTTAAGCGCGTATGCGCACAATTCAAACACCAAGGATGGGATCTCACCTTTGCTTTTTTCCTGTTATTTAGGTGATTATAAAGAACTGTCACATTAAGGCGCTCAGTCCCTTTTGAAGCATTCTGATTTGCTTTACTCCGTCCACGTTAACTGATGTATCATTCCAGAGGCTACACCTGTGATGAGTTTGGCTCCTTCTGTGCATTCTTGAGGGGGTGATTGGAGCTGCAATTCAGCAATCAGGGCTCAAGCAGCTGTTAGCAACCTTGTGAGCAAACACCAACAGCCCGGAGGTAAACGCAATACAGAGTAGCGATTTCTAAATGTCCCGTCTAATTGAGTAGGGATAATGAAAACAAAGAGTAATTTAAAACCCCTCCATGCCCTCCAGCATGTAAACAAATAGTTCAGATACACTGATTCCTCATAGCACCAACATGTGTACCATGGGGACAGCTTGGAGGGGATCTTTGTTAATGGAAGACTCTGAACTCTTCCTGTAGTGTGGGATATGATCTTAGTGCTTCTCAGCCTTTTCCACCTGGAATCCTAAAGCAACAATGCCTGCCATGACCCACTCATCCCCTGGCATCTTCTGTTGGCATAAGGGCTTGAAATTCAGCTCCCAGCATCTGAGGTGGTGTGAAGGCTTGGGGCTGTGGTTGGACAACATGAGTTGGTTGGAGGGGACTGGAGGAAGGCAAAGCCTTCTGCACAAAGTTTGTGGGAACGTGTGGAGGGAGAGACACTGTCTCTGTTAAAAGCCTTCTGTGACTTTTAATTTGTAGTAATTTATGGCCAATTTATTAGTACGTATTCATATGCCAGTGCACAGCCTTTCATTTCTGGGGCGCTGTGGGACAAACGGCCATGCTCTAGCAGGCACAGAGGTGAAGGGTTGGTGGTTGGACCTGATGATCTTAGCGGTCTTTTCCAACCTTAACCATTCTCTGATTTGCCCCTTTCCTCAGCTTCAGCCTTTTCCACGCTGTCTTCCTGACCTACCCTCGTGGATCTGGGGGAAATTGCAGGCTTTGTGCACCCCAGCTTCTGTAACTGAGCCACATGCTTAGTTGTCACTTAGTGTCATGTTTTACAAATCCTCGTAGCCATTTTTGTGCCTGTTCAGGCCGAATTCCTGGCTTGACCACAAGTGTCTGGAGTGTTACACTCTAGGCCAGGTAGGAGCAGGAGAAAGTCTTGCTAATGGCTCCCATTGGCACAGATGTGCTCCAGACCCCAAGCCACGCCATGCTTATGGCCACAGGCACGAGCTCTGGGGTGCGTACATGTGGGAGAAGCCAGGAGGGATGGGCTGCATGGGAACAGGGCTGGGTGATTCATGGACAGCACATGTGTAAGTGATGGTGGAGGCTGACAAATTGCCTCCCTTCAATCCAAGATTCAGTGGTGCTGGATCACGTGTGAAGTGCTGTGGGGTGCCTGGGACCCAAGAGGATGGCTCACTTAAGCTTGCACTGAGCGATAAGGAGAGATGCTGGGGGCACGAGCACTTGCTACAGCTGCTGTGCAGCTTCTGGAGCCTGGCAGAGTGCAAGAAGTGCAATGCTGCGGCTGCTGACCTGATGTACAGCAGTGTCTGAGGGCCGGGCACCCGAGACGTGCACACACATGCCCGCTCCATGCCTGAATGGAAAATAGCAGCATTCCAGGAGGTACTGGGCTTATCTACTGCAGGGAGGAGGTCCCCAGTGCTGCTATTTATATCAGAGTATTTGGGACTGTGCAGTTGCACTTAAGAGTACAGAGACCCTGTGGGGAAGAGAAAGAATTGAAATGAGTTACCTTAAAGATCTGAGTGCAGCAAGTTCAGCGAGTGCATGGTGGGTGCTGGGCATGGAGCTCCGTGCTCCCCTCGGCAGCGCCTTCAGATGCCTTTCCGTCTGTATCCATGTAAGCAACCACATCTGAGAGCCAGAGCTGCCATATGCTCGGCAGTGTGTGAAGCAGGAAGCACTGTACATAATTCTTATCACCACTTGTAGAGGGCTGTTTCTACAGACCCCAAATAATTAAAAGCATGCAGCCGTGTGCTTTACCCTTGGCCACCTCATCAGCCAGAGCGTTCACCTAGAAATGTGGCAGCAGTGCTGGGTTTGGAATGCACGTGGAAGATTGCAAAGCACATTTTCAGTGCTCCCCCTCTTGGGTCCCATCATGACAGCAGAGGCAGCGGGGGAGGTGGGGGCACCCAGAGCACAGGAGGACGGCAGGAGGCTGAGTGCACTCCTCACACCTGGGGGCTTTGATAAGGAGAAAGTGTCACCGAGCAGAGGGCAGCCCTGCAGCGTGGAAAGCCCAGCGGGTATCAAGCCCAGATTGCAGTCAATCCACAACAAAAACACCAAGTTCCAGTTTTAGTAAAATCTAGATGCCCAGAAGCATCATTTATTGCAAATCAGTTAACCAAAAAAAATACATCATTTTTGCAAACTACAACTTTGCATGTAGATAACTTTATTACAGAAGATATCTTTTCTTAAACTACACTCTAGTTTATAAAACATAGGAAGATTCAACACCACGTGATGTTTTTATCACTCATTTTAGGGATGTCACAATAACAACGGCCTGAAATGTTCACTAAGATGAGTGCTCAAAGCTCTGTGCTTTGAGAAATATCCACTTTATTTGGTGTTCTAATAGAAAGGAATGAGGAAGAAGAACCCTTTTCTTAGGTTTTGTGGATTAGCTGCTCTATCTGCCTGTCCCATAGCTCTAGTCATAGGGTGTCTGCTTTCCTTTGCACCCGAGTGAGATCCCAACACCTCTACAAGGTGATATATTTCTGATATATTTAAGACTTGCTCATTTAGATTTTTGAAACAAAATCCACCTTCTCTTTAAAAAACAAAACGTATTTACAAACATTAAATCTGCCACAGGCTTATACTATATTTTACAGGATACACAGAACGAGTGTACATCAATGTAACAAAAGATGCAGCACTCCAGACTCCCAGGAACAAAACATCGGTGGCTCCAAGCACAGCCGGGCTGTGCTGCCCCAGCTGCAGCCCAGTGGCCGTGGGGCTGCAGGGCTTCCTCACCTCCTCGGGCTGTCTGCCTTCAGACATTCCCTCTACCATAGGCAGCCATCCTTAAAATAAGGATGCGGTTTACAAGTTTACATCGGCATTTCTTTCTTCAACACTTAACTCAAATGCAAACACAAAAAACCAGCAACTAAAAAAGAGGAAAGGCATTCAAAGTCAAACGAAGTCTCCTTTGTGTCTGAGCTCCGCGGCTGTGGGTGGGCACACACCCCGCAGTCGCGGGTTTGCCCTCTCAGAAAGTTTGGCAGATGCTCTTCTTGGTAGGTAGGGTGGCTGTTGGTTTGTTTTATCTCAGAACCTGTCCTTACAGGTCTATAAACACGATTTCTTCTCTCTTTTTTTTTTTTTAACATCATAAAAATCATTTAAATATATATTTATATATATATAAAAACGAGAGAGAACAGAAATTCCTATTACCAAGGCAAATATACAACTCTGTAATACTGAAATTTAAACAAGGACCGGTACCATAAAATGTCCTCTCGGATAGAACAGCAAAGGAAACATTTTAAAGTACATTTCGAAAACCCACCCATACTGAATTTATTTCCCCTATGGAGTGGCATTTTTAGTCAATTTGTTTCTTCCTCTTTTCTTTCTCAGGTCTCTTTCTGAATTGAAAGAGAAAAAAAAAAATAAATTAATGGCATTGCAGAATCCTGAATGGTCGCTTATAGCTTTACATAAACATCTCAGATCAGCACAACGAACCCCCAAACAAAAGAGAACGTCCCATAAAAACCTCCTCTGTACGATTCCTCGAAACACAAGGGCTGGTGTCTCACATGGAGTTCTTAACAATAGAACATATAAATAAAGAAAGGCAGTGTTCTCGTGTAAAATAAAAAGTACATAAATAAATACTAAAAAAAAAAACAACCAAAAAAAAGAATTAATTTGTCTTTTTTTTTACTTCTGTATAAAAACATATTTAAAAAAAGGATCCTTTAATAAAAGCATCCAGCGTCCTGTTTAACGACAAAAAAAGCTGTCTCTCAGGCTGCAGTCCCTGAGCCCCGCTGGGTCTCACTTGAAGGCCTCGGGGATGTGTCCCATCTGCGACTGCATGCTGGTGGGGGGGCTGGAGATGCCCTCGGACCAGTCGGACACGTTGGAGTGGGGCGAGGAGCTCGACCACTGGTCTGGAGACTCCGGAGAGGGAGTGAGGAAGGGGTGGTCGGGCACCTGGAGCTGGTGGCTGGGGGTGTTGTCCAACGGGGAGGAATAGCTGTGCTGGGAAGGGGGGGTCAGGAACTGCGTGGTGGTCATGGGCTGCGCGAGGGAGGACGGCAGAGAGGTGGGTAGCAGCTGCGAATCTTGGGGCAGGATGGTGTGCACCGCCATGGCGCTGCTGCTCACCGGCTGCATGTCGGGCTGGCTCAGCTCAGTACCGAGGAAATTTTGGCCCATGTGGCCGCTGGCGTTGGAGCCGGGGTTGTGGTGCTGCTGCGGCTGGGGCTGCTGCTGGGGCTGCTGTTGGGGCTGCTGCATGCCAGGCTGCGGCTGCATGCTGGGCTGCTGCATGCCGGGCTGCTGCATCTGCTGCATCTGCTGGTTCTGCAGCAGGTGGGGCTGGGAGGCCAGCCGGGTGCTGGGCATGGCCTGGTAGCTCATCATCTGCGACAGGCTGGTGCTGGGCAGCCCGTTGTGCAGGGAGCTCATCATGCCGTGCTGCAGGTTCTGTGCTTGCTGGTGCGTGCCCGGCTGCATGCCGCCCCGCATGGCGTTGTACTGGTTCTGCACCATGCCGCTCTGCAGCCGGCTCAGCCAGTCGCACTGCCCGCTCAGGCCAGCGGCTCCGCCGACGGAGAAATTCATCGGGGCGATGCTCATCGCCGTGCTGGGGCTGGAGACTGGGAGGTGCGAGAGGCGCGGCGGCACCGCCTCGAAGGCCATCCTGCCAGAGCCACCCAGGGCCATCTCCTGCTTCCCTGCCATGTTGAGGTGGTTGATGCTCATGTGGGCGTCGGGCATGCCCGGCAGGTGGTTCAGAGGCATGGAAGGGGACTGCTGGAACGGAGAGGTCATCAGCGGAGGGGAGGCGACGTCAGACAGGTACCCGTGGGGTGACTCCAGGGAGTCCACTGGGGACAGCACGCTGGAGTTGTCGAGCAGACAGCCTTTTCCATCTTGTGATTTTTTCCTCCGGGCTTTCAGGTCTTTGGAATCCTTGCCGTTGCAGCTCAGGCCCTTGGTGCTCGGCTTCCTGGCTTTCTTGCCCTGCACGGCCGGCTTCAGGTTGCCGATGTAACTGCTGGGGGAGCAGAGCGGGGGGGACAGCGTGGGGGCCCCGAGCGGGCCGCTGTGCAGCGGAGGGCTCCGCACCAGGTTGTACTCATCCAGCAGGCGCACGATGTCGTGGTGCATGCGCTCCTGCGCGATGTCCCGCGGCAGCCGGTCCATGTGGTCCGTGATGTCGCGGTTGGCAAAGTGGTCCAGCAGGACCTTGGCTGTTTCGTAGCTCCCTTCTCTGGCGGCGAGGAACAGTGGGGTCTCCTCCTAAAAACCCAGACGTAGTTAGATCCACGCTCACTCATCTTCCAGGTAGCACCACACTGTACCCCTTACCAAGCACTGCACACGGCATAACCCTTAACACCAAATCCCACACCTGGAGTCACAGCAGAACAACGGTCTCAGTGCCAGACAGAGTTGTGTTATAGGCTCAAACTGCCCTCTAACACAGTGCCCAAATACTTCTTTTCCTGCCCGCTGGTCAGCCCCAAAGACCCTACCTTATTATTCTGCATATCCTTATTGGCACCATTCTTCAGGAGGACGACTGCGGCTTCAACGTTGTTCACAGCAGCTGCCCAGTGCAGTGCTGACTTGCCTACAGGGGAAGGCCAGGAAACACAGCAAGAATTAGTGAGTGGGAAGGGGACTAGTAAAGCAGCCCTCTTCTTTAGCCTCCCACTGTACCCAGATCATCCACAGCATTGACGTCTGCGTGGCAGTTGATGAGGTCCTCCAGCATCCCCTCCACAGCCAAGCGAGCAGCCAGGATCAGTGGGGTCGTCCCGTCGTGCATTCGGGCATCAAGATCGGTCGCCCTGTTCCTTATCAGGATCTGCCCCAGCCAGAGGAAGCACAGATGTTAGGTGGGACAGACCTCAAAAACACCCAGAGCTTGCAAGCCCTTCCTGGGGGGTGTCACAGAACCGTAATGGTTGGATTGGAAAGGACCTTAAAGCCCACCCAGCCCCACGCCCTGCTGTGGGCTGGTTGCCACCCACTGGATGAGGCTGCCCAGGGTCCCATCCAACCTGCACCGCTGACCCAACATGCAGGACAAACGCTTTCAGCAGAAAAGCAGCGGTGAAAGGACCCATTACCTGGAAGACTCCTTGGGCATCAGCAGAGACGGCGGCGTGCAGAGGGGTCCAGCCCATGTTATCCTGAATGTTCGCATCAGCACTGGCTTCCAGCAGGCGCTTGGCAGCGTCGGAGCGCGAGTAGCGGGCAGCCAGGTGCAGCGCGGTCTCGCCGGTGCGGTCGGTCTGGTTGTGCAAACTGGCGCCTTGGTAGATGAAATCTGAGATGACTGCGGGAGCATCATCCTCCTCCTCGCTGTTGCCAGTCTCCAGCCCTCCTCCGCTGCACGAGGCGATCATGAGGGGCGTGAAGCCATCTGAAAAGCATGGGGGGAAATCAGTGAGAAAAGGCTTGCTGCTTCCCGTAAGGCGGGCGGCTCAGCGAGATGCTCTGTCTGCAATAGATGCTTATTCCCGTGGGTGCATACAGACTGAGTTCCTGACTGATTCTGCACATCAAACACGAATATCCTTCCTCTGATATGGATGTGAAATTCCTCCGTGGCTATCTCAGCATTGTCTGGTTTTCCTGCTTCGTCTGCTAGCTGGCACACTGACATGCAAGGTGTGATCAATACAAAGGGCTGCTCAGCGCAGACTTCAGTGTGGTACAGCACAGCCTTAGCAATTTCCATTATTCCAGCAGTTTCAGAGAGATGGGGAAGACCAAATGTTTGAAATAATTTACATGTCTACTAACTATTAACATAGCCAAAAGCTTGGAAAGAAGACGGTGAAATGTGCATTTGGAAGTGGATGATCTCTAAGGCCTCTTCCAACACCAGGGCAGGGGAGAAGTGAAACGATTTAATAGTTCTTCCGTATCTTCTGATTTCCCTCTCCATGATTAAATAAAGAGATCTTGCTGAAAGCAGAATTTGGCAGAGTGTCTCAAGCAGAACAGCAACTGTGCCATGCAAAGGGGTGAGAGCTAACCCTGGCGTGTGGCTGAGAGGGCAGGGACAGAGCATTAAAAATGGAGATGGGAGCTCTGGGACTGCCCATCCGCAGGCAGTGAGGATTTGAGATAAGCCAAAAAGAGAAGGCAAAGAACCTTACCTGGACCTCGTACATTGACATCCATGCAGTCTGCATCGATCTCGCCCTGCGGTGGGGTAGGGGCCATGGAGGAGATGCGGAGGTCGGCAGCATCCAGGTGCTGCTGAGTCCACTGCCTGTGGTCCGTCTGGTCGTCCGTGTCGGGCAGCATCGCCTGCTCCTCGAACTGAGGGACAACAACAAATGCTGAGTGTGGGATGGGGGAGCTGAGCTGCAAGGTGGGAGGTTCTGCAAGCTGCACAGGTGTGTTTGCATTGCAAGCAGGTTTAGAAAGCGGCCTTGGGAAGTCCCAAGGGACATCTTATGTGCTGCTTTCCATGGAGCTCTGTTCTTTCCATGCCACAGCCCAGAGAGCAGCTGCTGCAGCGCAGAAAGGGAACCCTGCAAGCAGCTTACCCTGAACTTCTTGGTGTCCAGGGTCTCCTCATCACCCCACTCATTTTGGTTGTCGTCCATCAACGTGCCATCAGAAGCATTTTTGAGGGGTCTTTGAAAATAAAACCATGCCAGAATTAGTTCCTCTGCAGGGACTGATATGTGATGGGCTGTGCTTTATACACGTACAGAAGAATCAACGAGGCTAATTTTCAGGACTTTCCCCTCAAGGTGCCTTTCATCCTTTCCAAAGAGCCAACGGACCAAGAAGCATTAAAAAACTTCCTCCAAACTGAAGTGTGCTTTTCCCAACGCAGAACAATACAAAACCCCACTTCTCTCCTCCCACCGCTCCGCTATGGTGCCCACGAGAACAAAACCGATGGGACGGCTCAGAAGAGCCCCCAAGCAGCCCCACTCTGCTGTGCCTAACAGATAACAAACCCATTACTCACTTCAGTCCAACAGAATCTTCCCCAAGCGGCTCTCGGCGCTTCTTCTTGCTCGACTCCGTCACTTTGAAGCCCTCTGGGAACCAGAGCTGGCCATGCTCCCTGCGCCGCTTGCGGGACACCAGCACTCCCACTCCGATGAAAGCAAGCAAGACCAGCGCGGCCACCACCACATACATAGGATACAGCTGGGAGTTCCTCGCGGGCTCCGCCGTTTCACCTGCAGAGCAGTGGGGCACAGAGAGACGCTGAGACATGAAGCTGCATAGCAAACGAGTGACAGAGTGGAAATGAAGCAAAATTAGTTAATAAAGGGACCCAAGGCTGATCTGAATCAGCCCCCTCCCAAAATAAGGTCATTTTATACGCTATTAATCAGAATTGCAAACTATCGGCAAATTCTCCGCTGCACAAGGCAGCCTGCATCAGGAGACAGCTTTACTTTTTTCTCCTTTAAGGAAAAGGATTAGCAAACTTCAAATCACTGCGCCTGCATTGAGCTGTTAAGACAAAAGGATTTAGGGGGGATTTTCGAGATACAAACTTCAACTCCTTGCATGTCACTGATTGATTGGAGCTGGTTGGGCTGCGTGGGCTTTTTTTTTTTTAACTTTTATAGTGATAATGATTTCGAAATAAACCTGGAATAAGCAAAAAATAATAAACACTTTTGGTACTGTTTTTAAAAACAGACTTAAAGGAATAAAAAGATGCAGAGTTATTAAAACCAGATTGTGCTCAAATGCGGCACCTGAGCCAGCAGACCGGTAACTGAGCACAGATGAGGCGGGGAAGTTTCAGGCTCTCATCAGCTGCACTTACTCTTGACGGCCTCTATTTTGTAGGGAATGTTCAGGTTGCCCAGGGAGGCCAAGGCCCCCAGGAAGGCTGCCACGTCGGTTGCGCTCTGGAAGCACTGGGAGGACGACTGGATGCACTGCCGGTTGTCGATTTCCAAGTAGACGATGGATCTGCAGGAGGAGAGTCAATGGGAGATGAGGGGCCACCATCAACCACCCCGCAGGGCAGTGGGCAGCAGGAGGTGTGAGCCCATCTCGTCTCTCCTCCGTGGCCCGAGCCCTGGGCTCACACCGGTGGTCTATTGGATCTGCCTCCATGAACACTGCGCAGCCTGACTCCTAATCTACAGGAACGTGAGGGAACCTGCTGCACCATGCTCTGAAATTACCCAGACACTACAATATTGTAAATAAGGCTGTTTGGGAGCCTTAAGATCTTTCACATCAGTTTCACTGCTCGAACTCCTTTGGTTTCGTTGACTTTTGATTGAGTCCACAGAGAGGGAAGGTCAGATCTATATGTTTATACAAAAGAGCTCCAAACACAGTCTGCAGCGATTGAGTTTTACAACAAAGCATTTCCCAGGGAGAACCTGAGGCTTAGCCCAGCGCCTTCCTGTGAGCAGACATCAGCCCCTCCTCCCAACAACACCCAGTGTGGGAGCCCCGCAGCACTGTGCAGAGGCTCAGGCTGGGTATTAGGAAAGATTTCTTCTCCAAAAGCGTGGTAATGCATTGGCACAGCTGCCCAGGGAAGTGAGGCAGTCCCCATCCCTGCAGGTGTTCCAGGACCGTGGAGATGTGGCACTGAGGGATGTGGTCAGGGGGCATGGTGGGACAGACTGGGGTTGGGGATCTGTCCCAGTCTTAATGGTTCCGTGATTCTACGTTATTATTATCAACACACAAAACCAACCCTGCTCAGTGACAGACTGGTCCCCTTACCCTCTGATATCCATCTGATCCAGCTCTCTCTTCTGCCTCCTGCCAGCCCGCGAGTAGAGGCTGCTCTTCACTTTGTTGATGACAGCGCTGGACATATCTGCCCAGTCCTCCGTTGACCTCTTGATGTAGTGCTTTTTCAGCTCCTCCTCGTTGCCATAGTAGGGGAAGATCATGTACTCTCCCTTGGCGTTCTTCTTGAAGACTACATTGGTGTGCAGCACGCGGCTCAGCTCCCTCAGGAAGTTGAAGGAGTTGTTCTTCAGGTTCTCGGGGGTGATGAGGACCACCACCACCAGCGTGCCGTCCGCCAGCTTCTCAGGCATGTTGTTAGCACAGTCCAGCCCGTCCCACTCACACTCAAAGTTATTGCAGCCCTGGTCACAGTGACCGTCTGAGAAGTGGTCCTTACAGTACTGGTCGTACAGAGGGCTGGGCAGAAGGGAAGAAAGACAGAGGAATGAATTAGACCAGGCACTGTGCGTGCTACGGGTCAACGGTTGGACTAGATGATCTTAGTAGTCAAGCTTTAATGATTTTATGATTCTATGATTATTGCTAAGAAAATAGTTTGTGCTTCCCAAAGAGCTCTCTTTTGTGTAAATATTATTTATCTCAATGGATATGGGACCGGTTGACATGGAAGGCAATTGTGCCATGCAGCACTGCAAAGTGCTCATCTGAGGGGTGTGAGGGGTGAAAGATAGCAGCTGTCATGTCGTAAGTCACAGTCTGGATGCCAGAGAACAGGGAAAAGTGCTGTGAGTTACATCACAAGTCACGTTTTAGATGCAAGGGACAAATTGCTGAGACTCAGAGAAGCCATGAGGACACAAAATAGTTACTCAGACTAGAATTTGTCCAGGAATCTGGGAGCAAGTCCCTGCTGCTGTCAAAGACAATGCCTGGCATGTGCCTGGATGCTCACACCATCATGTCTCCTGCGCTGAACCTCACTGTGCCACTACTGCTGGCCGCAAAATTCACATCTGTGGCATGATGCAGCTCAGGGCAGCAAACCCAAACAGAGAGAGCTACCAAGTGTGCACAGAACTCTGTAGGACCAGGGGGAACTATGGGGACTTGAGATGCATCCCTACATGCAGGAGAAGAGAATGAAGACACGGCCAGAAGACTGCAGCGCTCACGGCTTTAAAGCAAAAGGACCAACGAGACACTTACTTGCACTGCCCCTCGTACTTCTGGCAGTCAAACCCATCATACAGGCAGCCCGCGTTGTTGCACTGCGAGTCACACTTGCCATCGTTGAAGTACTTCCAGCACTGCAGTGACTGTGAGCAGTTCTTCCAGGGGTCATTGAAATTGAGCGAGCAGTCACCGCCATCCCAGCCGCAGGCGTGGTTGTTGCACTTCCCATCACAGATCTTATTGCCAGCGTAGCTCGCACAAACAGCGATCTCACACTTCTCCTCAATTTTGGGTGGGATGATGTCCTGCCCGAAGCCGCCTTGGAAATCAAAGTCGAGGATGTGGCAGTTGAGGCCGTTGAAGTTGGCGGGGCAGTTGCAGTGGTAGTAAGGGGAGGCATCGCTGAGGAACTCGCAGGTGCCCCCGTTGTAGCAGGGGTTGGAGATGCAGGGGCTGCTGGCCGGGTATTGGCACTCGGGGCCCGTGAAGGCTGCTGCGCACACACACTTGGAGCTCTTGTGCATGGAGATGCAGGTGCCACCATTCAGGCAGTGCAGGGTCCCACAGGTGTGGGAGTCGTTCTCGCAGGTGGCACCCACAAAGCCCTGCGGAGGGGACAGCACAGAGGGGTCAGTCACCGAGACCTATGTCCTGATACACGTGTATGTGCTGGGAAACTCAGCCCAAATGTGGTGAATCAGATCTAAGGGCACAGCTGTGGTGCCACCTCTGAAACTAGCGAGGGGCAAAATTACCTACAGCACAAACCCCATTAAAGCATCCCCCTGAAAACAAAGGGAACTCTTCTCCATCTCTGCCTGTCCCACCTTTACGTGGCACAAACCATCATCCACCAGGCAGAAAAGAGCCTGCCCCACACAGCTGGGTGTCAACTGGCAGCGCTGATCCTCCCTGACTCAGTAGGTGAGGAAGGCTTGGATGCATGGATTCTCCTCCCAATGGAAGGGGCTGATTTCCCCATGCTCAAAGCAGGACCACACTGGAAACCTACCGGGGGGCACTTGCAGATGAAGCCGCGGCCGGTGTTGCTGGCCACAGCGCACGTTCCCCCATTCCTGCAGGGTCTGCCCTTGCAGCCATCCACCACAGTGTCACAGCGACGCCCTGCAGAGGGACAGGAGGGCGTGAGGAGCAAAGCAGGGCACGCGAGGTGCTCGGGGTGCGCTGCAGGCAGCGGGCGGCACGCGGTGCTCACCTGCGTAGCCGGGCCGGCACTCGCATTTGTAGTCATTGACCCGCTGCACGCAGTTCTGGGTGCCGCGCGCGTCGCAGGGGTTGGAGAGGCACTCGTTGACGTCTCCCTCGCAGCGCTCCCCTACAAAGCCAGGGGGGCAGATGCAGCTGTAGCCACCTACCCGATCCGTGCACTTGCCATTGTTAAAGCACTTGGGCCCCAGGGTGACAGGATCAAAGAAAGGGCTGCAGTCATCCACATTGATCTCACAGTGCACCCCTAGAGAAATGGGGGAACAACCCACACAGCTCATCAAACAGTATCGGGAGGCTTGGAGGTCCCTCGTGCAAACCTTCCCTGTGAAGGGGCTGAGCCTGACCAACTCAATGGCAGTCCGAGCCACCGCTCAGTGGGAAGCACGCAGCCCATGCAGCTCGTGCCCAAGGCCACGTGGCCTTGATGGCTGAGCCCGCCAGCACACGCAATCCTCTACTGCTGCATTTGCTTCTGCAAGCCCGAGCAGCTAATGAGCAGATACCAAGGATATCTGCATTCCACCCGCTAATGCCCCAGCCTGGGGAATTAATTTACCTTGAGTTCCTCTGGGGCAGGAGCATTTGTAGGTATTGATGAGATCAATGCAGGTTCCTCCATTCTGGCACGGGTGGGACAAGCACTCATTGATCTCCTCTGAGCAGTTAACTCCATGATATCCAGCCACGCACTGCGAGGAGAGGAGAGCTGTCAGAGACCTCCACCCAGTTGCTGCACGGTGCACAGGAATACAAACACCTGATCTATTCCCAATCCACCCGAGTTACCGCAACCCCCAGAAAGAGCCCAACACAAGAGAGCAGCTCCCACCTCACAGGAATAGCCCCCCAGGTAGTCCGTGCAGGTGGCTCCGTTCTGGCAGGGGTTCGGGGAGCACTCGTCCACCTGCTCCTCGCAGTAGCTGCCGGTGTAGCCGGCCTGGCAGCGGCAGAAGTGCGTGTTGCCACTGTCCACACAGAGCCCCGAGTTCCTGCAGAGATGAGCGACGTCGATACCTGCCAGGGAGAGCAGAGAGATGCGGGGACCTCAGCGACACCCAGAGAAACGGCGCATCCCACCACAGTGACAGCAATCCTTGGGAAACCTGGGGAACCCCAGGCTGTGCAGAAGCAGGGATGTACCTTGCTGCTTTGCAGCCACCTCACAGGAGACGCTGGGGACATCACAGTAGAGCCCCGTCCAGCCGCTGTTGCACTCGCAGCGGTACAGGTTGTTGGTCTGCCAGCACTTGCCCCCATTTTTGCAGGGCGAGGAGTCACACCAGCGCACCAAGTTCTGTGCAGGGAAAGCAAGGGAGGAGGTCAGGCCCAGAGAAGCTTCTGTAGGATGAAGCCCCATCCCTGCATACAGGGAACCCTGGAATCTTCTCACTACCTGACAGTTGAGCCCAGTGTATCCCTGGGGACAGGTGCACTTGTACGTCCCATAGCTGTCCTGACACGTGCCCCCGTTCAGGCACGGCTTGGAGTCACACTCGTTGATGTTGTGCTCACAGTAGCTGCCCGTGAAGCCGGATGGACAGAGGCAGGTGAAGGTGTTGATGCCATCCACACAGGTCCCCCCATTGAAGCAGGAGCTGGGAGCACAAACACCACATCCTCATGAGTCACCCCCATGGCTGACACTCCCGGTACTGGATGCCAGTCCTGAAACCCCTCCAAACCCACCCAGGGACCCCAGCCTCATGCTGGCAGTACCTCTCAGTGCAGTCGGGCGTGTTGTTCTCACAGTGGATGCCACTGAAGCCGGAGGGGCAGGTGCAGGTGTAGCTGTTGACGCAGTCGGTACAGTTGGCCCCGTTCTTGCAGGGGTTGCTGGCACACTCATTGATGTCCTCCTCGCACTTGAGCCCACGGAAGCCGGCCAGGCACTCACAGAAGAACGTGCCAATGCCATCTGAGCAGGAGCCGCCATTGTGGCATGGATCTGGAAATGGGGTATGCATGCATTAGGTGCAACGGGTCCAGCCCTGGTGTTATTCCCACACACAGAGGGATGGGACAGAGGCCAGCCCAGCCCCAGCTGGGAAAGCACGAGGCACATGGGACGCACTTGCTCACTGCCTGCACGTCACCGTCCCCCCCAGCCTCCTTCCTGCCAGCCACCACCTGGCCTAGATTGACGCAGCCCCACGGGGATGGAGCTGAGATATTCCCAAAGCCCGACAGGCCCGGACCCACACAGAGACACAGCTTTCTGAGCACAGGGAGGCTGACCCAGCCCTGGGGACCTGGGGAACACACACAGCCCCAGCTCTTACTGGGCTGGCAGTCGTCGATGTCGGTGTCACAGTTGCGGCCTGCGAAGCCCACCCGGCACAGGCAGCGGTAGCTCCCGTTGGTGTTCTGGCACGTGGCCCCATTGCGGCAGGGGCTCTTCACACACTCGTTGATATCAATCTCGCACGTCTGGCCTGCGGGACAGCGGAATGGGGACCACGTGAGCTGGGAGGCACTGGCAGAAGCACTGAGGCTGGTTGCCATGCCCCGGGCCCACCCCATGGAGCAGGCTCACCTTGCCAGCCGGGTGGGCAGCTGCACGAGAACCTCTTGTAGTCCTCCGACTCCCGGCACTCGCCGCCATTCTTGCAGGGGCCGCCGGCGCAGGGGGCCAGCACGTCCTCACAGGTGGCTCCTGCACAGGGACAGGTGCCTGCTGACCACCTCCCAAGGGACAATGGTGACCACACAGCCTCCACCTGCCCTCAGCCTGCTTCCTGCAGGGCCTGGGCTGTCCATCCAGAGACCTCTCCTCCATCTCTATGACCCCTGGCCCCAACAAATCTTTAAACCCCTGCAATCTGGGCCTCGTTAAAGGGCTGCACATTTCCTCTGGACGGGAAGTGCTGCTCAGGGTGTCTTTTCCCCCCTCCCTCTCCATTGCTTTTCCTGTTTACATCCAGCCAAGGGACACGTTCCCTCCGAACCCTTATCTTCCCTGTCAGCCAGTATCTCCCGAACTGCCCTTTGCTATTTTCCAGAGCCTTCCCCTCCGCTCCTGCCCTATCCCCGTCCCTCCCCCCCAGGGGTTTCTATGACCACTGCTGAAGGCAGGAAACAGCTCATGGCTTCCTGCTATTGTGCTCTGGCTGCAGCTCTGTGCGAGCGGAAGTGTGAGGACGGCAAACAGGAATCAGCTCAGCAGAATCGCCCGGCCCTGCGGCCTCGGACTGCTTTTTCCAGCCTTGTGCACCAAGGTGGAAGAACCAACAAGGCCCCATTGCAGTGGGGTGGGTTCCCAGTGACTCTGCCCTATCCAGAGGAGGAAGATGAGGAAGCTCTGCCCGGCTGCCCCTCAGTGCTCCTTTGAGTTTCCTCCAGCTGTGCTGCAGCACAGGGGAAGACCTGGAGCAGAGGGACCTGTTTGCAGCCTTATGGGAGGGCTGGGGGGCTCCTGCCCCCTCACCTGTGTAGGGCAGGAGGCAGTTGCAGGTGTAGCCAGCCACGTCGTCGATGCACGTGCCTTGGTTCAGGCAGGGGTTGGAAGCACATTCATTGATATTGGTCTGGCAGTTGGGTCCTGGGTTAGAAAAAAGGAAATAGAGCTTTAAAAACAGGGTGGGATGGAGTCAGGGGCATGGAGAACCTCCTGCTATCAGCTCAAGCCATAGGACCCCAGACTGCCAAAAGTCCCAACTCCCCCCTGGCACAGGAATCTCCATCATGCCTCCAGTGACGCCTCTGGTCAATGGGGACATCCTCCTGGAGCTCCCACCCAGCCCCTGGCACAGGACAGCGTCCTCAGCCACATCCTTACCACTGAACCCCTCCCTGCAGGTGCAGATGTAACCGCTGGTCATGTCCTTGCAGGTGCCACCATTCATGCAGGGGTTGGATTCACACTCATTATTGTTGATGTCGCAGTTTGTCCCACTCCAGCCCGGGTCGCAATCACAGCGGTAACTTTGGGAAAAATAAGAGCATAAAGCAGAGGTTTCGGTGCCACCTGACCGTGCTTTGGTGCGAGCAGTGCTGTGCCCCAGCCTACCCATTCAGCCCATCGTGGCACCGCCCGTGGATGCAGGGGTTGCTGTTGCACTCATTCACTTCAGACAGGCACTTGGGGTCGTGGAAGCCCTCGGGGCAGAGGCAGGTGAAGCCGTTGATGCCGTCCTTGCACGTGCCCCCATTGTGGCACGGGTTGCTGGCACACTCATCGATGTTGATGTTGCACATGCGCCCTGGGAAAGAGGTGAGCAGCAAAGTGTCAGTTCTAGCAGGGACATGGCACTGAGGGTGCACGGCCTCCTGGGGACACGTAGACTCCTTCAGATTTTGGAGGCTCAGATCTCTGGGCACACGTGTGCCAGGCCTACCTCTGAGGTAAGGGGAGTTCACACCGCTGCATTGCCCTCCTGGCTTAATTCAGTGCAATCAGGAGGGGAAATCAATGCAGTCGGGAGGGGGCCATGCTGTGGGCTCCTGTGGTTCAGGAGGGACTATCGGAGGGAGCCAATTTCAGCCTGTAACCCTACCTGCTGAGGCTGACAAAGGACGGCTTTATGGAAGGCTCCTGGCAAGCAGGAGCACAAAGAGCCGCGTGGCCCCGCAGCCCTCACTGCCGCGAGCGGGGAGCCGGCGGGGTCTGCTGCTATCAAAGCTCTTCGCTTTTTGCAGTAGTTGATCAAACAAACCAGTTAGACAAGGCAGCAACCCGATACCCATGGGAGTGGATGCAATGGGAGTCGGATTCCCGGCACTGGAACGCCTTTGATTTTGGCTCCAGCTGGAATCGCCCGCTCAGACAAGCGGGAGGTGTTGGGCTGGGGTGGCAGCGCTGCTGGGTGCCCAAGGCAGGGGCAGAGCCTCCCTGGGACCTCGGCCCCCCTGGCTGCTCACAGTGCCCCAATCCTCGCCTCGCCGTGCCCCACTCTCACCTGTGTACCCCGGCTCACAGGTGCACTCATAGCCGTTGATCTTGTCGATGCACTTGCCATAGTCACAGGGGTTGCTGGCGCAGTCGTCCAGGTTGATCTCGCAGTTGGGCCCTTGAGGAGGAAAGCGGGGGTGTTAGCAGTGTGCCCCCGGCCCTGCTGACGATGCACAACAAACCCCACAGGCGCTGCTCCTGCACCACAACAAAGCCTCCCCCGCAGACAGCTTCCAGCTGGGGTGCGGGTGCTAAACTGGGAAAACTCGCCCTGGCCGAGGACACCCCCGCCCCAGGCCACCCCCAAAACCAGGCAGCTGCTGGCAGTGCCCTCCCAGCGCATCGTGGTGAACCCATCCCGAGACAGGCTGGGTGCCTTGCCGGCACCGCCGCCCCAGGTGCTCCCCTTGCTTACCCATGGTCCCCTTGAGGCACAGGCAGTTGTAGGCGTTGTCCCTGTCCTGGCAGGTCCCCCCATTTCTGCAGGGCTGGCTCTGGCACTCATTGATGTTGATGTCGCAGCGGTGGCCCGTGTAGCCAGGCTGGCAGAGGCAGGTGAAGGCGGCGATGCTGTCCTTGCAGGTCCCATAGTGGCACGGGTCGGGGTTGCACTCATCAATGTCGATCTCACAGTGTACACCTGAGAAACCTGGAGCCATTGGAGACACATGGTGAGGTCGGAGCACATTGAGGGGCAGATGGACAATGCTGGGGTGAAGATGGAGGCCACCGGGTTGAGGATAGGGGACGTGGGGTCATGACATGAGATGTTCCTGCCCACCTGAGGCGGGCACATGGCAGCACCCACTCACCCCCCCAGTCGCACCAGTGCAGCAGGACCCCCCCCAAGTGCAGGGCACAGGGCAGTGGAGCCCCCCCAGCCACGGGGCCTTTCAGTGCCCGGCTTGCAGGCTTTGTCCCGGGGCGCACAATGATCTGCATTAAGCTGCCTCAACTCAGGAGTGGGGCCCCGCGCTCGCCCGCATCTCGTCCAGGAGCGTGCGGGGGGGTGGCCGCATGCACCCCCGAATAATCACCCCCCAGCAGATCCTATTCTCCCGGCCAGCTCCCTCCCCAATGGGCTGGGGGTGGAGAGCCGAAGACAAAGTACAGCTTTGACTAGACCCCGCCAAGCCCACATAGCAGCTTTTCATCGGGGCTTGGCATTAGCAAGACACTAATTAGAGGCCATTCAGCTGGAAGATTTCTGGCGGGAGCTGCTCCACAAAAGAGCCACTGTTTGCCACCAGGGCTCAAGTCATCATTCTGTGCAATCGCTCCTTGGGTTTCGGTGCGTCAAGCCCCCGCAGCCCTGCACCTTGCATCCCCATAGAGGCAGCTTTATTCCTTCCTTCCTTCCTTCCCCATTGCTGCCGGGAGGTGCGGTGGGATGGGCGCTGCGGGGCCACACCTTGTTAGCACCGGGCTCATTACGGGGCTGGCTGGAAGCAGGCATCTGGGGTGAGTTTTGGGAAGACTGGCACTTCCCTTGCTAATAACTCATTGATGTGGTTTTAGGTCACTTCACAGGGCAGAAGGTGACTCAATCCCGCTCAGATGTGCCCACGCCCCCCAGGACATGGGGACCTCACCTTCGGTGCACTCGCAGCTGTAGGTGTTGGGGCCATCCACGCACTTGGCCCCATTCTTGCAGGGGGTGCTGGCGCACTCATCGATGTCAAACTGGCACAGGTGCCCATTGAACCCTAAAACAGAGGCAGACGTCGCATCCCTGCCAATGGCTGGAACACCCCCTCCCCACCGCCCACAGGTCCCGCCAGGCCCCCCACGTCCCAGCCGGGGCGCCGGGTTTCCATGGGGACGGCTGCGCGGGGCCCTGAATGCAGGGCTGCGACCCGCCATTGAGAGCATCTTATTTACATCTCTAGAGGAGCAAAGTCTCTGAACTTCAAAACCTCCTTTCACAGATTAACCGTCTCCCCATTCTCCGCTCCACCCCGTGACTTTGACACAGCATTCAAAGTGGCTGGCGAGGCCCCCCGGCCCCCAGCCCTCCTTCCCAAAGAGGGGCCTTTTCAAGTGCAAAGCCGAGGGCTTTAATCCACCTTCCCCTCTCCCATGGACTGGCGCAGCAATGGGGCTCAACCCATCTCTGGAATGGCGAAAAAATCCCAAAAGTGGCAGCTCTGCACCCAACCTGCTGCACGTACGGGGATGCCACTCATGGCCCAGTTTTGCTGTGAGCATCCCACACTGCTGCAGGGCTGCAGCTCCGCAATGGACAGAGCCAACTGTTGGGCTCTGCCCTGCCCGGGTAGGTACCCAGCGCCAGGGATGCCATAAAGGATGCAGAGAAGGGATGCCACGTACCGGTGGGGCACTCGCAGTGGAACTCGTTGATCTTATCCAGGCAGTTGCCATTGTGCAGGCAGGGGCTGCTGGCACACTCGTCTGTGTTGATTTCACAGTAGACGCCCTCGTATCCTGCAGACAGACCCAGCGCCCCGTCAGCTCGGTGCCATGGGACCAGCGTGCAACATGGCAGGATGGGCAGGTGGCACCAGGCAGGTGTTTGGCCTTTACGAGGACAGCCCAGTAGCCACGCTCCAGCTGATGGGACCTTGTGCAAAAGCTCCTGTGTGACCATCCACCATGGATTTCACATTCCAAGCCAGCAAGAGGAAGAGTGCGGAGCTGGTGGTGCCCAGCTCCCTACTCCCAACCCCCATCACTGCACAGGCTTTTGGTGCTAGCCCCAGGCACAGCAGCATCTCGTAGCTACCAGCCCAAATCCATGCTCATGGGCACACAAAGCCTTCCCTGCCCGCACCCAGCATCAGGGCACGGTGCGCCCACCCACCAGGCATGCAGATGCACTGGAACTCCCCAATCTGGTCCAGGCAGGTGGCATCGTTCTGGCAGGGGTTGGAGAGGCACTCATTGACATCGATCTCGCAGCGGGGGCCCGAGTAGCCCTGCAGACACTGGCACTGGAAGGAGCCCTGGGTGTTGATGCATTTCCCTGCGTGCTCACAGGGGTTGGCTCCTGCAAGACACAAATGCTGCTTATAGCACGCTTCTCCCTTCTGTGCTGCACAAGCTGCTTGGTGTCAGGACACAACACTCACCCAGTGAGCACTCATCCACGTCCTGGTTGCACGCTGGCCCCATGTACCCTGAAGGACAGGTGCAGATGGCTTTGCCATTGACGGGGTTGGTATCGCAGTTGGAGCCCTCGTTGCAGGGATTGCTGATGCAGGCATCATCCAGGTGGCACAGCAAACCTGTGGGGAACAGCACGATGCTGGGCACGCAGCTCACCATGTGTGGAGACTCTGGGAGGGGAGAGGGACATGCAAATATCTACAACCAGCACGAGGTGGTGCAGGGATGGGGCCTCACCTGTGCGCCCATGGGGACACTCGCAGTAGAAGGAGGCCACCCGGTCGTGGCAGGTGGCCCCCTGGAAGCAGGCGGCCATGGCACAGTCATCGATGTTCTCACTGCAGTCCTCGCCTGTCCAGCCATTGACGCAGACGCAGTTGTAGCCGCCGTGGTTGTTGTGGCAGGTGCCCCCGTTCTGGCAGGCATTGGGCATCAGCTGGCACTCATCCACGTCCTCGGTGCAGTACTGACCTGTGAGTGAACGGGGTACCATCAATTCCTTGTGCCCAAATGGGTGTCTCCATGCTCTCCCCACCCAGCTATGCATCCTCTGGGCAGGACACGTCCCCCAGCATGTCCTCCTGCTGCCCCCCAGCACTACCTGTCCACTCGGGCGGGCACTGGCAGTTGTAGGTGTTGACGCCATCCACGCAGGTGCCCCCATTCCTGCAGTTGTTCCCTGGACAGTCATCGATGTTCTCCTCGCAGTTCTGCCCGGCAAACCCTGCACAGAACAGCCACTGTATCACCTCCCTGTGACCGTGCCCCCACCCAGTGCCACCGTCCCCAAAGCCCCGCAGGGCTCCCAGCACCAGGGGGTGCCCTCCCACCGCCATCCCCGCAGCCGGGTGCTGTTAGCAGGCAGACAGCCCGCCGGCGATCCACGCCCCGCTCCTTTGAAGCCAGCGCCCGGTTTCATCCCCAGCCCCGTCCCGCCTCCTGCGGGGCCGATTCCTGACACGCAGGTTACCCCAGGAGGGAGCAATCTCCCAAGCCTGGCAAGCAGCCCCATCCTTGGCGCAGGGTGCCAATGCCCCCGGCCCCGCCACGCTCACCCCGAGCGGTGGAGGCCGTGCTGAGGACGGGATGAACCAGGGCTGCTCTCATCGCCACTCGCAGCACCCGGCACTGAATCACACCGCTTTAATTTCAGGTTTAAAGAGCCTCATTGCCAGTGTTTCCCCCAGAGGGGAATTCTTTGTTTCCAAGCCTCTCACAGCATGAATCATAGCACGGTGTAAATCTCAGCTCTCCTCTCAGCAGAGCTCGGCTGCTCGGGTTCGTGTTATCACCTCCATCTGATAGCACGGCGCACATGGAAACCGTGCGGCACCTGACCTCACCCCACAGCATGTGCAGCAGAAATGAAACGGCCCTTACTGGGATATCTGCCACCTCAACCCCCGGTATGGCCACTGGTCCTTGCTCCGGGGTTGGCACCAACACAGGGATGCTGCTCAGTGGTGGGGATGGGCAGGATGTGCTCCTGCGAGCATCGGCCACATCGGGACCATGCAGGGAAGGACACACACCAACCCCAGCACCAGCCCAAAGCAGATGAGCAGGTAATTTTGTGCCTCATTTTTAAGCAGTTGGGCTGAGACTGAGCAGCAATAACCAGCAATGTCCTGCCTACCAGCACTAACTCTCCAAATGAGTAACTTTGAACCTTCCGAATGAGTAATTAGTACTGCAATTACTTTAAACTCAGGGTTACACTCTGCAGCGATGGCACGATAAAGCAGACAAGATTAGTTTAACTTTCAGAAACCCGCTGCAGTCAGGAAACAACAAGGGGACTTTGTTTTTGCTGCATACCAGAGTATCAACCACTCTTATCATCAGCACCGGCCCCGGTTCCTGTGCCTCTGCCAGAAGCCGATGCAGCCCTGGCACAAGCCGTGCCCTATGGCAGAGCTACTGAAGAACCCCAGTGTCCCCTCAAGGACCCACCCTGCCCTACTGTAGGGCTGTGCCACGCATGGGAGGCGAACCAGCCGGCACAGCATGCAAATTCCCTGGCAGCAGCCGCCAGCCGCAGTGGGGTGTGAGCGCCGATCCCCCACGGCAGCGATGCTCCCCAGGGCGATCCCTCACCCCGCTGTGCCCGACGCCAGGAGAAGTGCAGTGTCAGCAGTGCAGCGGGCAGGCCAGCACTGCTCCTTGCCACCCTCAGCCTGCCCGACCCTGCAGCAGCGCCGCTCCCGTTGAGCAGTGCCTGTGGGAGCTGCTGGCTCCGGGCTCACCGTGCCAGCTCTGTGGGGCCGGGCTGCCTTCCCTGCATCAGCCCCAGTGCTGCTGGTAGCTTAGGAGCCCTGCTCCAGCATGGGTGAGCAGGTGCGGAGAGGAAGCTGGAGCTCCTACAGGACCATGGGGACCAAGATGTGGGTATCTGGATGTGGGCACATGGTTTTGGGTCCCACTATATGGATACCTGGATTTAGGCACCTGGCTCTGGGACTCAATATATGGATACCTGGATCTGGGCACCTGGATGCAAGCAGCTAGATAAGGGTACCAGGATGCAGACACACCTCTGCCAGCTTGGAGAGCCCATCCCCATCTCAGAGGGATGGCAGCACAGGGATGCTCCATGGAGGTGGGGCAGGAGGGAGGATGGGGCTCCCATGGGAACGCTGAGCTCCTGCAGAAACCCTTCATTTTGGAGGCTGCCCTTCATTTCTCTGCCCTACATGGCTGGGCTCCTCCCACGCTCACCAGAGGGAGCAGCAGTGAGCACGGGCAGGGTCTCCCTTCCCCAAGCCCATCTGCACTCGGAAACTTTCTAAAATAGCTATTCCGGGACAATAATTCCATTCTGGAAGTGGATTAAGCTGAAGCGGAAAAAGGCACTCTTATTCTGGAATATGAGCATCCGCACAGGGGCCTCTGCTGAAACACTTGTTTTGGAAGAGCTATTTTGGTGAATCACCATGTACAAAAAGCCCCCAGCTGACCTCTCTGTTCAAGGCACAGCTGCCCAACATCTTCCCAGAGCCACCCAACGCAGCGTGCTGCAAGGCTTGGCTTTGTCACTCCCCAGGAGGCGATATGCATGAAGCACTGTGCGCTCAGGGAGGGGAAAACAAAGGAAAAAGAGCAGCAAATCGACCCCAACACCTCCCCTACCTGGCAGACAGGTGCAGTCGTAGGTGATGTCCCCAGTCTGGCGGCACGTGCCCCCGTTTTGGCAGGGCGAGGGGTTGCAGGGCACATAGAGATGCTCGCAGTTCTGCCCGGTGTAGGCCGGCTTGCAGGAGCACTGGTAGGTGCCCACCTCGTTGGTGCAGCTGCCACCATTCTTGCAGACAGGTGGTGAGATGTTGCATTCGTTCACGTCCTGCTTGCAGTTGGCCCCGTGGAAGCCGGCCGTGCAGCGGCAGACGTAGTGGGCTTCGAAGGGGACGCACTGACCCCCGTTGGCACAGGGGTTGGAGGCGCAGGGGTCGGCCTGCTGGCAGGTTTTACCTGGGGAAGGAGGGAAGAGGAGGATGCAAACAGCAGCTCTTAGTGCTGGGACACAGGGCCACCTCAAGAGCTGTGTTCACAGTGGGGTGCAAATAACTCCCCCCAGCTGAGCATCTCCCAAGCTCAGCTATACCAACCCTCTCCATTTGTCTTCAGTGCCGACAGAAAAACTCAGTGCCCTTCTCCAGTGGGGTTTTCAAGGAGCAGCTCTCAGCAAGGGCTGCTCATCCCATCCCATCCATCGAATCACAGAGTCATTCAGTTTGGAAAAGCCCTCTCAGATCCCCAAGCCCAACCCATCCCACCATGCCCACTAACCATGTTTCCCAGCGCCACGTCTCCCCTGTTCTGGAACACTTCCAGGGACACTGAGTCCACCATGTCCTAATATCCAACCTGAACCTCTCCTGGCACAACTCTTGTCTCACCCCATCCCATCCCATCCCGTCCCACTGTCGCAGGGCCACCCCTCACCTGACCAGCCTGGCGGGCAGCGGCACTTGTACTCGCTGAGTGTAACCAGGTCACAGGTGCCCCCGTTGCGGCAGGGGTTGTTGAGACAGGCATTGTCCAGGGGTGTCAGGCAGAGCTCGTCGGTGAAGCCCAGGCGGCAGACGCAGGTGTAGTCAGCAGTGCTGCCGCGCACCAGGGGGATGCAGGTGCCGGCGTTCTTGCAGGGGGAGCTGAGGCAGGGGTTGGGCAGCTGGCACCGCTCGCCCATATGGGCACTGCTGCACCTGGGGGTGAGAAATGCCATCAGTGTGACCCATTGTAGGGATCAGGATGCCCGCTGGGGTATCGGCACCACGTGCACAGCCGGCCCTGCTGGGCTGGCAGTGGCTCTGGGCTGAGCTGCACCTTGAGAGGAGGGGAAGATGAAAGAGGCGTCTGCAACAAAGGCTTCCCCCGTCAAGGGGCCTGCGCAGACTTGCAAAACCACAATCTCCAATCCCGGCATCCTGCTTTTCATCCCAAAGCACTTCTTGCACTCCCCTTGCACTGAAGAAGAAACCCAGGCCCAGGGGGGGACGCGTGGCTCACCCTGCAGAACTGGGAGCGCCGGCCCCACACACCCCCAGACCCGGCGCAGGGAGCCCTGCAGCAGCCCTGGGCCGAGCCCCTGCTGTCTGCCCACACTCCTGCTCTTCACCCTGTGCATCAACAGACATCAGCCACATGGGAAGAAATACGGGCTCAGCGTTGGCTGGCAACAGGAGGGGCACATTACAGCTCAAAGCAGCTGAGGTCCTCCCCCAAGATAGACCCTCACCAAGCCTGGTATCTCTGCATGGGGGCCCTGAGAAAAGTCCCCCCACAACGGCCATGGGCTCAGCCATCAGCCACCCACAGCCACAGGGAGGGGGATGTGCTGCATGGGGGCAAATGGTGAGGACGTCCCATTCTGCACTGGCCATGCTGCGATGGGCGCTGCGCTAGAGAAGGCATGGGAGGAGTGAGGCAATGCTGCAGCCCTGTCCTGCAGTGCCAGCATGCTATGCCCTGAGCAGGAAGCATGGAAAAAGCCACATCCCAGAAAGAGTGCCTGTCTTCACACTACAGCCCGAGGATCTCAAAGGCAGGACACGGGGCCCCCATTGGCAGCAGAGCCCCAAAGCTGGGCACAGGGCTCCCACGGCCACCACAACCCCAAAGCTTGAACACAGAGCTCCTATGGGCACCACAACCCTCAAAACCACAACATGGGGCTCCCACGGCCACCACAACCCCAGCTGCAGGGCACGGGATCCTCACGCTCACAACCCCAAACCTGGATATGGGGCACTCACGGCCACAACCCCAAATCCTGGATATTGGGCTCCCATGGCCACAACCGCCATGCCTCTGCAGGAGCACATCCCTGCCCCGCTCCCCCTCTCCTCTTCCCCTACTTTTCTCCTGTTTTTTTTTCCTTTTAACCCAATTCTGATTTCATTGTCAGGGATTGTGTGAGAATTTGTCAGGATTCTGAGACATTTTGAGTTAATGAGACGGCATTATCCAGGCCAAATGAAAAAGAAAATGTGTATAATAATAAATCAGGGCATCTGCTCAGCACACAAAGGGCGGCGGGGAGCAGGTGTGCATCCTAATGAGGCAGAGCAGCTGCCTGTACCCGATGCCTGGCTCCGAGCACGGGGCGCCGGCGCTTCTGGGTGGCTGCATGGGGACAGCGAGGATCGGGGCCGCGGCCGCCTGAGAGGGACCATTGTGCGGGGCCAGGCGAAGGCACGCCGCTGGCGGAGCGCTGAGTGTGTGCAGTCATCTGTTAAGCTCCCGCCTCTCCGCACCACACACGCTTTTTTTCTTAAAACAATCCTCCGGGCTCCGCTGGCGGCGGATGGGGCGGCGTCACGGGGTGCTGAGATGGGAGAAAGGGGGGGACGGAAGGGGGGGAAAAAGTGGCGCTGGACAAAGAGCTGCGGGGACAGCGCGGGAATCGGCGACGCGGTGCCGCCGTGCCTCCACCAAGATGGGGCACAGGGAGAGCCCTCCCTCCCAATTAGCGCTCGGATCGTTTCCAATTGTGGTGTTTGGAGCTCACGGCCAAGAGCGGGGCACGTCCCCCCGAGCTGGGCACGGTGGTGAGCGGGGAGGTTCATTAGCAGGTTTAGGGACGTGGTCAGTGCGCACGGTGGGGATGCGCTGGGGGGGACCTGGTGATCTTAGCACCTTTTCTAACCTTAGTGATTCTGTGATTCAACTGGAGGAGCTCACCTGGGACGGGCTTTCTGCAGAGCCAGGGCTTGGGGCTGCATCAGTGCACGTGCTCCTAAGACCAGCACAGCTCCCACCACACCAAATGCATCAGGACAGTCCCCATGGCCCCACCAGCACACCCGGCTGCTGCCAGGAACCTCTGAAGTCACAGAACGGCTGGGTTGGAAGGGACCTCAAAGATCACCGCCCCGTTTTTTTTTATGGTTTTCTGCCTGTTTATAAGCTGAGTTACAGCACAACTGGGACAAGGTGCTGGGGAGGGCGCGAAGGGGCAGGGAGGGCTGGGCACAGGGCTGCCTTGAGCATTGGGTCTGGGCTGGCTGATGATGGGCACGAGCACGGGCACTGCGTGGTGCTCGCCTGCTGGATTTCTCCTCCATGAAAAGGAAGCCTTGCCAGCTGCTGGAAGCGCTGGTTGAGCAGCAATTCAGAAATAAGCAATACAGTGCAAGCACCATTAAAACCAGCACTGCCCTCGCTGCACCCAACAGAGGGTCTGCACTGCACCAAGGAGAGCGGGCAGCCCAGGGAACACCACCCTGTGGATTTTCCTTCGGCGATTCCCAAGCAATAACTGCCCAGACTGAACCCAAGCTGCCTCTGGGATTTAGCATAAGAGACATTAAAGCTACGCTTTAATTACAGAGGTGAGTGTCAGCAAAGGACGGGGCGGGTGCTCCAGCATCAAAACACCTCCAAAGGGCCATTAGAAAGTGGCTTCAAAGTGCCCAGGCTACAAATACCAGCACCTCTCTGCCCCGAGCAGCACCTGAGAAACATTTCTTCCCTTCAGCTGCTGCAAAAAGGAACACCCCCACACCCCCCAGCTCTGAGCTGCTGCACCATCCCCGAGCTCACTGCTGCATCCCGGCACAACAACCGCATTGCACAGACCCAGATGTCCCCGGTGCAATTTGCAAGCAAGGAGCGATGCAGAAAGACCCAGCCGAGGTCAGACAGCAGCTCCCAGGGGACAGCCTGGGAACAGGAACGGCGGCTCCAAGTTCCCAAACTCCCAGCACCGAGCCTGGGCCAAGCACAGCTCTGCTGGGCACGGGCACGTGCCTTTGTTGTGTCTGCTGCACATCCTCAGCGTGTCCCCAGCAGCAGCACCATGCTGCAGTGGGGCTCCGAGAAACCTCTGCAGAGCCCCTAACTAAAAGCATGAATGAATGGTGGGAATAGGGGCGAGCTGGCTGGGCTGCACATCCCAGCACCCCACGAGCAGAGCTGCAGGGCAGCACCCAGCCCCATCACCCCTCTGCTCACCCACTCACAGTGTGGATTTCCCCAGCCCGCCAGCAACAGGTTGTGTCCCTGCACAGCAATGCAGGCACTGAAAGCATCCCATCCCGAGGCAGATGTTCCTGTGACCTTTCACCCCTGCTCGATTCAGGAGCTTTGCTGCTTTCCTTTCGGTGCTAAGCTGCCATCTGCCACCAGCAGCACAGCTGACAGCCAGGCAGCCCGGCACGGCTCACGCACTGCTTTGTTCTGATTCGGGACACGACAGCCCTGCAGGAAAACACCCCCATGGGACTGGGGGGGGCTTAAAGGTGCTGGACTAACGGGGACTCCCATACAGTGGGATGGGACAGGAGCCCAGGCTGCTCCTGCATAACCCCTTCCTCATCTGCTGGGAGCACAAGTGGCTGGGGCTTGTTTCCCCCAAGGTAGCAGCACCGTGAGAAAGCCAAGGAGGGAAGGCTCAGGCCTTTACTTCAGCCCCATCTTGGGGTGACTGAGTTAATGGGGCCAGGAAATTCCCCACTGGGGCTGAGCATACACCGCCAGGATGGGAACACCTCCAGGGAAGGACCAGCAGAGCCAGCGGGGCTGCAGCAAGCAGAAATGGCCCAGTGTCACAAAGCACAGCCACTGCCTGCACGGTGAGCCGGGTCCCCATGGAGGGTCCCACTTTTGGCACAACCGAGAGGATGCCTTCCCCATCCAGGCAGCACAGAACAAATCAAGTGGCCAACGGGACAAACAGATCTCATGCATTTGCCAAGGGAAGGAGAAACAACCAGCAGGAGTCACTTTTCCAGTTGTGCCAGTGGCTTCTCTTGGCACAGCCTGCGAGCAACACTGCGGCTCCCAGCGTCACACCCCGCTCCTACGGCATGCTCATTGCCCACACTGGGAACCCTATACGAGGAGAGACGCGGTCCCAGCGTGGTGCTGGCCCTAGGGGCTGGCAGTGCCCACCCGAGCCCTGCATCCCCCCTGCATCATGCAGCATGATTCCTGGCCCCCACCAGGAGCGCCTGGCTCCGCTGCACTCCCAGCCCTGCTGCTCCTCCTCACCACGTGGGACGCAGCGCAGCCCAACACCCCAAACCAGCACCGGGAGGAACCGGTGGTTTCTGTGCAAAGTCCCATCCTGGCCTCATGTTATTAAGCACGCCGGGACACCAGCCTGGGAAAGAAAACAGTTTCACATAGGGAGGGTGGTTGGCAAAGCAACAGGTTACTTCGAGTGACATCAGGTTAATAAAGCGAGAGCAGATCTACCGTCTCGTTTAATTAAAAAAAAAGCACGCTGCAATCCCAACCCTTTGATGTGTTTTTTTGGTTCCATTTCGGTTTTGACCTTGCCCAAGCCATCTAATTGAGATTTTAAGACCCAGACTTTCATCTGGAGAGAAACACACGGAATTCCCAAAGCTGGATGTGCTCATGGGCTGAGCGGTGCTGCAGCCATCGGTCCTCCGACCAGCACAACAGAGCAACAAACATGGCTCTGTTCCTTCAGCAGACGTTACTCAGGACAGTTTGGGAATCAAAGTTCCCATTGTAATGAAAAACAATATAATCCCATTAGTAAGCAGAGTGGCTGGGCTATTCACCACGGTGGTAAGCAGCTACCTGGGAAGGAGCTGCTTTTCTATGGAGCTTCATTCACAATGAACATGAAAGATGGCTAAGGAAGAGACCAAGACAAAACTCACTCCATTCCCACCCTCAACAATGGGAACTCGAGTTTTTTTCCCCCAGCTGATGCTTTTTATATCCTCTGCTGGTGTAAATCCGCACAGCCCCATTGTTTGTGGGGCTGGGCTGCCCTAGCAGGGCACAGGGCTCTGCTCTGCTCTGCTCATCACGGTCACTCTTGGTGGACACATCCAGCTCCTCCTCGGCGAAGAGCTCATTTATCACACAACCACAAAGGCTGGAAGAGCCCCCTCAGATCCCCAAGCCCACCCCACTGTGCCCTGGGCACATCCCTCAGTGCCACATCACCTCCAGGGACGGTGACCCCACCAGCCCTGCGCAGCTGTGCCAGCGCTGCCCACTCCTGGAGCAATGACGAACGAACTCTGACTTTTTTTTCCACCCCGAACCACGTTTTGGTTAAACACTGCGCTCCCTGATCCCCATATATGGAGAACTCCCCCAGGAACACACGCGGGCCTTCTATCTCGCTCTCCTAATCCTGAAAATAAAACCTGAGATTAGGATCGGAGCAGCTACCAAGAGTTTAAACAACCTATATTTAGCTCGGATATTTATAAATAGGAGGAGAGGGGCGTTTCGTGGAGCCCCTGCAGCACAAAACCCACTGAAAGCCAAAGCCACCGCGCTGCAGCAGACAGACAGCGGGCGAGGAGGGGGAAGGACAGACAGCCACAGGCCCAAGCCCTTCACTAAAGCAAAGCGGAGCTCTGTAAATCAGTCACCAGCAACAAACCCCCTTGGAAGCGATGCCCCATAGGCTTGAAGCACCCCAAGCAGGATGACAGGTCCCCAGGGCCGGCACTGAGCTCAGCCAGCGGGGCCGGGATGGTGCTGCCCCGACACCCTGCCCGGCAGAAATCCCTGTGTCAACACACAGCCCCACAGAGCGGTGCGGACAATGGGGCCAGCACTGCCCTCCGCCCGGCGCCCGCATTCCTGCCCCGCGTCCCCTAGAAACCCCTTTTCACGGGGAGCAGCAGGCCCTGTGAAAGGGCCGTCTGTCGCCCTGCCTTTTGACTCCCGGGCCTGTGTCTAACATTTTAATAGGGGCTGGGGAAGGCCCCCCGCTACTCGCAGGCCGCTCCACACTGGGTCGCTCTCCCAGCTGCCCCGCAGCAGAAAAAAGGGAAAAAACAAAAAAAAGGAAAAAAACAGAAAAAAAATACAACAACCAACCAAAGGAAAAAAACCAGAAAAACAAAAAAAAAAAAAAACATTAGAAAAAAAATTTTTTTTTCTTGCTCCCTCTGCGCAAGAATGCACAGCATGGTGGGAGCGCTGCAGCGGTGGGGATTCACGCACACGTGGGTAATTCCCACCTTAAAATAAATCCTTCACCTTCAGAAAGATGCAACCCCTGAGCAGCGATACCATACGGCCCTTGGGGTCCCCACTGGGACATCTCATTGGCAAAGGGACGTGGGATAGAGCAGCTGGAAGAGCTCCAGTGCCAAACCCTTCCACTGCTCCCTTGGGAACGGCTGTAGGTGGGCACAGAGCATCCCACGGCGCACGGAGCATCCCATGGTACATGGAGCATCCCAGTGTGCAGAGCCAAGGAGGAGAAGCAAGGCTCAGCCCTGCAGCCCCAGCCCGGCCTTGGTGACCCACACATGGCCTGGTGGCCCTGCTGGCTCCCACCAAGCCCAGGGCAGGGGCTGCCCCACGCAGCACAGCAGCCCACCATCACCTGGCTGCTCGCCTGCAGCCTGCCCTATCCATGAAATAAGGCTGACGTTATGGCATCATTACAACTTAATCAATCCATTTCCCATATAAATACCATTAAATTCAGATCTTGGGGAAGGGAATTAGGGTGAAAACTTGTTAAAAGAAAACGACTTACGTGCAAATAAATTTTTGCAACTTGACTGAGCGTGAAAGTTTCCCATTAAAATGCAACTCCGCTCCCTTTGCTGGAAATGTGAGAGGGCCCAATAACCACAGCCTAAACTTTAACTGGCTTTTCCAATATTAACTCCAGCCTGCTGTGGGGGAAGGGGAAGAGGTGATGGGTGAAAGCCTGGAGCAGATGTCACCAGGTGCCACCGCTCACTGTCCTGTGCTCAAGCTGCAGGTGGGAGCTGCCATGCTCTGGGCTGCTGCAAAGACTTCCCAACATCACACACTACAGACCCACACAGCATCTGCTCCTAGAAGCCTTGATGAAGAGAGCATTCCTGCTGCTCAGCCCACATGCTGCTCAGCAGTGCCTCTGGCCAATACAAAGTGCAGCAGCTTTGCCCCACACCAAGGCATGAGTTCAGCCCTGAACTCAGGCTCAGGGTGTGGTGAGGACCCAAGGCAGCATCCATGGCTCAGGGTCCTCCTGCTGGGGGTGGCACAGACCTGCTGCTGCCAGCACCCATGGAGGCCAACCCCAAGGAGCACTCTAAGGAGCTCACACACGAGCTCACACCTTTGTGGCTGTGCAGCCTGGCTGGAGGATGGGAATTAAAGGAAAGGATGGTAAAATGGCAGCCAGCCCTCTGTGGGCACAGACTGATGGATGGGGTGGGTGGGACCCCCCATACCCAGTGAGGTGCCAGGACTCAATCAGAACCCCTCTGCGTGGACTTCCAATGCACATCCCAAGTCTCTTCCACTCCAATACACAGTATGAATCCTCAATGTCTGGAGCTACATTAGCCACAGAGAACTCTCCATCCAGCACTTACCAGCTCGTGGTAACTGCACCTTGAGGCTACTCCCTCGTTAAATACACTGATGCTCTATAAATTTCACATTCCACTCATGTACAGCACTCAGGACACCTACAAACATGAGCAAAACGAGGGTCACCACACCTCCAGGCCTGGAAAGAGCGAGTTGATTTCCAAACAATGTTATTTTAAACCTTGCTAACTGCCCTTAATTGGGGAACAGCTTGGCCGTGCGGTCATAGATACGTGTCAGCTACATGCTGCATACAATAAACCATTGCCGCCCCGGAGGTGGGACCTGGGCTGGAACTAATGGGTCCTGCAGGGAACAGCCATACCGAATGCAGGGGATTGCAGCCAGCACGGAGACCTCCAGACTGACACGAAGTTTGTCACATATATCCAAGCAGAAATCAGCAAACTACTCAGACCTCAAAGGGAGTTACGGGGTCGGCGACACCACTGAGTCAGCGATAACCAGAGATGCCATAGAGAGGAGGGATGCGGGCAGATCCTTCTAGAGAAGAGCCAAAACACCGCAGCGAGCTCCTCGGTTAGGACTGCAGCAGGCGATGCTCTGTGCTCCGATCTCCCCTCTTACCCATTCCCACTTTGCTCCTTCCCAGAATGAAAGCAGCCATGCAGAGCTCTCCCCGTGGCTGAATCACTGCTCCTCCACCGCTCTCAGGGCTTCCTCTGCCCGATTGTTCAGCACTCCACCCTCTTCCTCTCCAGCACGGAGACGGCGGTTTTTTGCTTTGTTATTATTTCATGGAAATAACGTTGGGTTACAGCACACGAGAGAGACAGAAAAAAAAGACCAACAAGAAAACCAAAACAGAAGGAAACTTCCGCCCTTTGCAGCGAGATAACAATGACTGAGCAGTCAGTGACTCGGAGGGCACAGCGCGCTGCGGGGCTCACATCGCTCCTCAGCCTTCCTGCGTGGCTGCAGAGAGGGTTCTGAGCTGATGAAGTCATTTCTTGCTGCTGCGGTCCTCTCTGAGTGCTTCTCTCAGTGCACGCAGCCCAGTGTGCCCACCACGCTCGCCGGCAGCAGAGGAAGCACTCTGGCAAACCCATTTTTCTCCTTTTTCAGTGCAAGCACAGAGATTAATTTAACTTACTCTTTTCCTCTGCAGTCAGTTTTGCCCCTCTGGGCAGCAGTGCTGACCCGGACCCTCTGCTGACTTGAACAGGGCAATGCAAGCAGGAAGGGACTCACAGGGATGCTGCTGGGGCAGGGCTGCAAATGCAGCCCCCTCCCCTGCCATCTGCTCCTACCTGCTGCAGCAAGGGAGGCCCTGGGAACGACAGTCACATGGCACAGCAGCCTACAGTCAGCCCCACTCATTGCGGGGATGCCGGGCAGAGACAGTGATCCAGCAGTGTAATTAGCAGCTACCGCTATAAATGTGGATGAATTCATTTTGGAATACCTTCTCATTTTGTCTGGGAAAACGTCTCAGTCAGAGGGGAGTGCCACTATGCCAAGCAGCACCACAAAACCACGCTGGGAGCACTGTGGCTGCCAGGCCCATCCCCAGGGCCAGACCTCCGGGAGCTGTGGGTCTGTGCCAACGCTATGAGTGGGGTGAGGCATCTCAAAACTGCACCGCTGCTCCTGCCAAGGGGGGGCAGGCAGCTCCGAGGGGCTCAGGCAGAGCCTTCCAATGCTCAGTTCAGTGGCAGCCCCATGCCCTGGCCGGGACAAGCAAGATAAGGCACCGGGAGCTGCACACCCCACACCACTGGGAAATAATAAAGGCTTAGAGTGCTCCTCACTGCACACCAGTGGTTTCCTTTCCATAACAGGGCTGATAATGGGGCGTGCAGTTATCAGAGCCGGCTCTGCCCCGCGCGGCCACTCGAGCAGCGTCCCCTCGGACGCGATTCATTTCACTCCGCTTTCTAATTGGATTTGTGGGGACGGCACAATGGGGCTTTATGGCCGGAGTCAGTGAAGTGCCAGGCCGAGCGGAGAGGTGGCCAGCAGCCAGCACAGGGCACTGCACGCCGGCGCCAGGGGCAGTGCCAGCCTTCCTGCAGTGCTATCTGCGCCGCTGGCTTTGCTTTGTTTGAGAAGCTCGGAAGCGGAGCTCCTGGTGAAGAGATACTCAAACAAGTGAAAAAGAGCACTTTGCAGGCTGCTGTCGGGCACCTGGGAAAGCTGCACCTTGCCCAGGCTGCCAGCATCCCGAACATCCCCCCATCCAACCCCACAGCTTACTGCAGAACGAGCTCACACGGACCTGCAAAGCTGCCCTGGTGCCTGCAGCCAGGCTGTTCACAGCTCCCAGCGACAGAACTCCCCGCAGTTAACTTTATCCTCCTGAAAACCCAGCAACCCGAGCTACTCTGGAGGCTTCTCCCCTGAACGGAGCTCGCACACATCAGACCTAATTAGATTCCATCACCATCTGCACATGAAATGTAAATCAGGAGTTGCAGAGACTTAAGGGAAAAAAAGGAAAGAATGACCACAAGGAAAAGGAGGGGTGTAAGGTTGGGGAGGGGGCGGAGGGTTGGGCATTCTGGGAAGCCATACATGATTAGTCACACAGCATTAATCTGCCTCCCTTAACAATAGCTGCCGAATTTCGACCGAATCCCAGCTGTCGCTCTTTGAATGAAAGAAAACAAGATTTAGAGCGTCAAGCGTTGGTAAGGGCTTCTGTGCAAAAAAAAAAGTGGCGTGCATTCATTAGTGGCTCACAAAGGGACCCAGCCTTTGTCCATTAAATTGCTCATGTGCCTGATTGATTTGCTGATTTATTTTCACCAAAGGCTTTGGGGGGCTCCGCTTGGAGGAGGGGGTGGGGGCTGCCCGGGCGCTGCGTGCAGAGTAACGGCACCCAGAGCTGCAGAAAGGCAGCAGGCATTGTCAAGGAGAAGTGCCATTCAACAGGTCGGGGTTGGAAATGCCTTCGGGTTCCTCCGCCGAGAACTTCCTATTGGGAAACTTGGGGTGGGTGGGAACGTCTCCCGGCCCGCTCTCAGCTCAGCCCGTGTTTAACAGGCAGAAGGGAAATCTGGCCGGAAAGCAGAGCCTTGCCCATTCAGATTTCTTTTATGGAATAGTTTTAAAAAGGGAACTGCACTCTTATTCATTTCTCTGGGTTATTGTTCCCTGGGAGCCCGGACTGAATCGGCCATCGCTGCGGTGGGTCGGGTGGTCCTTCAAAGGGACCCGAGGCTTTACACATCCGCTTCCCCACCACCAGCCCTGAGAACGCCCCGTGCCAGGAGCGGGCACGGATGGCAGCGTGGCACTGCGGGCACTGCCCCATGGATGGACACCCACCCAACACAACCATCCTTGGATGCTTATTGGAGATGCCCTGGAAACTGCAGCACCAGCTGCCAGGGACTGAAGGGCAACGCTATGGGGCCAGGAAGGGGGGGTTGGAAGACAGACAGACAGACAGACAGCCCTCCCACCCCCCCGTCGTCCCTCCCCTCCCGCTCCATCAGTGGGGCACTCTGATGGGTTAACACCAGCCAAACGTGGCCCTCTGCCCATGTTTTTCCATCCAGCCAGGAACAAAGCCCGACCCTGCCAAACCCGCGGCGACTCCCACACGAGCAGGTTATTCTTGCCACTCAAGGAAAGAAAACGCATTTCGCCCTATTAAATCCAGAGCCTTCAAAGCAAAGTCAACAGGCACGTCAATGCTCCGGCTGAAGGAGATGGAAATCCTTCTGCTCCTCCATACTTACTGGCACACCTCCGTCCCATTGAGGAAAGTTTCACACTTGCCCCCGTTGAGGCAGGATTCGGCCAGCTGCGTGCACCGCACACCTGTGGACAGAAGGAGAGCGTCAGGCACGGCGCAGAGCCCGGGGGTCTGCACTGCACCCCACTGTGGGGATGGGCTCACGGGGACCACGGAAATGGGCAGGACTACACTGCCCCACGAGGAAAGGGGCGACCTAAAGTCAACCTGGGCTGGTCCTAGGGGTGGGCTCTGCCTCCCAAAGCAGGAGGGTGGACAGGGAGAAGCACCGGGTCGGACACCTGAGTGACAAATACCATTTGGGAAAAACCATTTGCCTGCGGGCCCATGGGCTGCCACGAGCTCAGTCCCGAAATGAGTGGCTCGGCACAACTCGCTATGAGTAAAGGTTTCATTGTCTGGCCCTCGGAGCCGGATTCTGCTCAGTTACCACAGCAACTCGCTGAAAAGTACCAGAATCGCTTCCGATTTCCACCCCGGCTCACTCTTCCCCTTCTGCCGCTCTTGGTGCAGCCAAAGCAGTTTCAC